>JAQFZP010001194.1:0-21410 GCA_034695745.1 Geophilus truncorum | reverse complement strand
ATTTTATTTATAATAAAAGAAAAGTCTTTAAATTTAAATATTGAATGGCGACCTTAAGCAATGTTCTTTTCTTCATTCTTTTATAAATTAAATTTTTTCTTTGTAATTACCCCTTCGTCGCCGTTTACTTGCTCACGGCGGTGTCATAATTTTGTCTACTTATATAATATAGGAATAGGGTGATTATGAACCCAGATATCATAGTTGAGAGAAGCAATAAATGTACTGACAAATGAGAGAAGAAAGAGTATCATTGTGTTACAATGTCCAGAGACTTTTATTAAAGTTAATTAAGCTGGCATTTTTACAAAGTGGATAAATAAAATTAATTTGACTATTATTTCAAGAGAAGAATTCTAAGTGTTTCCCCTAGTTTCTATATTATTGAGGTGAGTGTTTGAAACGTCAATGACACCTCTTTCTGTAAGTGGACATTCACTGTGGAAATCACACATAGTAATAATTATGGAAACTTGTTATCAGATAAATAAGTAAAAATTTATTTATCTGATATATTGGTTGTATTGAGCATGTGATGTGGAAGCAATTTAGTGTAATGATATGTGAGTATTTGTTTGTACTTCGTGAGAAGTATACTGAAATGGGACACCCTTACAACTGTAAAGTGTATCTACTATTAAGACATCATTATTTGTATTTGTTATTTTTATATTTATATTGCTTTATGTTTTTGTATTGTGTTGTCTTAACACAGAATAAACCACGAGCATTTTCACCACTTCCTCAGACAATTAGCACGAATTCACAGTCATCCTCAAAGAGAAATTAACTAATACAAATACAAATATATAATATAGGAATAGGAATAGGGAGATTATGATTTGAGAGAAGCAATAAATGTACTGACAAGTAAAGTGAGAGAGGTAAGATTCCAGAGGCGTTTATTAAAGTGTTGTACTATTGGAGTTGTTTTGTACATTAGTTGATGTTATGTTTTCAAATCAAAATGACTGTGCATGTGTGAGTTATTCTAAACCCAATCTGTCTGTTGGGTTGGGAATATGATACACGAGACACTAAACATGAAAATAGAAGATGTCAGAAACTGTGCCAACCAGCCATAATTTATTTACAGAGGCTGAGGGAAAAATACGTGTGGTTTGTGAAATATACATAATCAGAGAGCACTAACAAAACAAAATTACAAGAAAAACAAGAAGCCAATCTTATTAAATGCAGAAACAGAAAATGAAGAAGTGAAGAAAGAAGAGAGAAACCACAAGAGAACCTTCCAACAGTAGAGCCAAACCTCTACTGATTTAGAAAAGAATTTTCAGGCGCGAAGAAAACTTTCAATAATTGGCAGCATAGTGGATGATCGAGTCATTATTTCAACAATAGCACGTGGCAAAAGGCTTAAATTAGGTTTAAGTTTAACAAAGTTTAAAGTGGCAATGAAAACTGTATTTTTGGTGCTTTTAAGAGAATTTCTTGGCTAAATGGCTTTAGTACTTACGCAAAATATGTTTTTTCTATTTGGCTTTTCTATAAATGTTGACATTTGTCACTACTAGAAAATAAAATCCATATATTTGGTTTAACTTGGATTTAAACCACTTGTAAAGTTGACATAAAAGCAAATGTCCACAAGTACGACGCGTCAAAATCAGTAACAACAACTGTCATTAGAAAAAAAATATATATATATATAAATTCTCAAAAACATTGCATTTATGTAACGATACCTGGCAGTGGAGAACCAATTTCAGAAGTAGACTGTACGTACTCCAATACAACGACATACAGTATCTCTCTCGTCCAAATACATCACTAACTTGTAAGCAACCTCGAAATTTCCAATGTATCTATTAAATGATTAAAATAAAAATACAAAGAAAATGTAAAGCCTGGAATATTACATTAAAAATAAAACCCACATCACTGGACTTAATCGTACTTGCGTGTTCGTTTAATAAGCATTTTGATTGTGTCTTGTTACTGTTCTTTAGCAGTTGACGCGTTCTTAAAAAATTAAAATCGCCTATGGGTTGTCAGTGAAAATAAAACACTTCCCAGCATGCTTGAGTGCAACACTATTCCAGCCATGACAAGCATGCTTCCGCGCCAACCGTAGATGAATAGTAAATAAGGAGTTATAATGGCAAAAATGAACACTCCAAAACCAGTTCCGGCAAGACGTAGTTGTAACGTTTGAAATACATTCCTAAAGAAATGAGGGACGAGTTTGACATGAGGCAAAGCTCAACACCTGTCAAAAAAGTAGAAAATTGATTTTAAATACCTACGTAATAATTACTTATTTGTTAGGCCATTGGAAATTAATTTGTCGTTTCTAGTAACAAGAGATAGAAGATTGACTGCATGTGTTAAGTTGTGTGGACAGCAGAAAAGAAGTGAAAAAATTTTGTGTTGTTGTTTGTTTTGCTTGATTTCGTGATTTAGTAGTTGAGTCATTGATAAGTCAATGACAATAGTAGAAAATTATAGTTTGAGACAAGAATGAGAAAAATAGCATAAATAATAGGAATCATGTATAGTTGAGGCGAGAGTGAGTGAGAGTATTGGAGAGAAAGAGAGAAAGACAGAAAAAAGTTAAGTTCAACAGTGTGAGTTAGTGTAAGTGTGCAAATAGAAACATAAGTGACCAAAAGAAATGACTTTCTTTCAACAGACTTGAGGTTTGTTTAGATTAGTGGAAAATTTATAAAATGTTAATGAAAATTTATTATTCTAAAATACTAAAAAGTTGATAAAAAGTTAGTTGAAAATGAAAATGAAAATGAAAATATATACAGTGGAACCCCGATGTAACGTCATTCGTCGGACCGGCTGAATAATCACGCTAGAGGGGTTCACGCTACAGGCGAGTAAGATTTAAGTTGTGAATGTGACGTAGGGAATAAGAAAGAGTATGCTAGGGAGGGGTTTACGTTACATCAGAGTACGTTACATCGGGGTTCTACTGTACTTAAAGACAACTGTTTTTATCTTAAAAGCTAGTACCGTATGAAATTAGTTGAAAACCAATGGAAAGACATGAAAAAATATACTGAAAAGCTAATGCTCGATTATGACTGTGCTCCCATTCCTATTGTTTTGTGTGACATCAAATTCCACTTTCTTCGCGTATTTCAGCAGCACAAGTTCAACCTGCACGTGTCCAGCAGCAAATATACAAATATATAATTTATGAACCCAGAAGCAATAGATGTTCGGTACCGTACTGACAAATGAGAGAAGAAAGAGTATCATTGTGTTACAATGGCCAGAGACTTTTAAAAGTGAGTTAAGCTGGCATTTTTACAAAGTACTGTAGATAAATAAAGTTAATTTGATTATTATTTCAAGAGAAGAATTCTAAGTGTTTCCCCTAGTCTCTATATTATTGAGGTGAGTGTTTGAAACGTCAATGACACCTCTTTCTGTAAGTGAATATTCACTGTGGAAATCACACACTGTAATAATTATGGAAACTTGTTGAAGTAAATCTTAGGTGTATATTTATTTATCTGATATATTGGTTGTAGAGTATACCGGTACGTGATGTGGAAGCAATTTAGTGTAATGATATGTAGTATTTGTTTGTACTTTGTGAGAAGTATACTGAAATGGGACACCCTTACGACTGTAAAGTGTATCTACTATTAAGATATCATAATTTGTATTTTGTAATTTTTATATTGCTTTATGTTTTTGTATTGTGTTGTCTTAACACAGAATAAACCACGAGCACGATCACCACTTCCTCAGACTATTAGCACGAATTCCACAAATTCACTGGGTCATCCGCAAAGTGAAATTAACTAATACAAATATAGGAATAGGAATAGGAATAGGGAGATTATGAGTTGATAGAAGCAATAGATGTACTGACAAATAAGAGAGAAAATAAGAGTATCATTGTGCGAGATAAGCTGGAATTTTTACCAAGTGAGTAAATAAGGTTAATTTGATTATTATTTCAACAAAAGAATTCTAAGTGTTTCTCCTAGTTTTTGTATTATTGTGTGTTTGAAACGTTATAATGACACCTTTTTCTCACTCACAAATAGAGAAATTACGGGTTGAGAGAAGCGATAGATGTACTAACATACTAACAAGTAAGAGAGGAAAGAGTTCAGAGGTGTACAGTATATTAAAGTGTTAAGAGAAATCCAAGCGACGTTACCATGTGGATTAAACTTATTAATTAAACTAACAAGTGCTTATGATTGAAGAAGTAGTTACTGCTAGTTTTGAATTGTGCTATTGGAGTTGTTTTGTACATAGTTGATGTTATGTTTTTAAATTAAAATGACTGTGCATGTGTGAGTTATTCTAAACCCAATCTGTCTGTTGGGTTGGGAATATGATACATTAGACACTAAACATGAAAATAGAAATTGTCAGAAACTGTTTAACACATAAGATAAACTTTATGCCATACCGGTCCAAAGCCATTTTGAAAGTTCGCCAGATAACATTATTTACAGAGGCTGAGGAAAAAATACGTGTGGTTTGTGAAATATACATAACCCAGAGAGCACCAATAAAACAAAAACACAAGAAAAACAAGAACCCAATCTTATCTTATTAAATATAGAAGCAGAAAATGAAGAAGTGAAGAAAGAAGAGAGAAACCACAAGAGAACCTTCCTCGAGTAGAGCCAAACCTCTACTGATTTGGAAAAGAATTTCCAGGCGCGAAGAAAACTTTCAATAATTGGCAGCATAGTATATGATCGAGTCATATTTCAACAATAGCACGTAGTAAAAGGCTTAAATTAGGTTTAAGTTTAAGAAAGTTTAAAGTGGCAATAAAAACTGTATTTTTGGTGCTTTTAAGAGAATTTCTTGGCTAAATGGCTTTAGTACTTACGCAAAATATGTTTTTTCTGTTGATCAACAGAAAAAACATATTTTGCGTATTTTGCAAAAATGAATTTACACTCGCACGGCGGATGGTGTTGCGATTACACAATAATCATGAAAAATATAAATTTCGCTCAAACATCATTATATTTTTTTAATTTGTTATCCTTTTTTTAATGCAGAAACCGAAGACGTGGTTCGGGTTTTACTGTGTAATCGCAACACCATCCGCCGTGCGAGTGTAAATTCATTTTCGAGTCAAGGGTATAAACAGAGGCGAATGTAAAGTGAACTCAGTGTCCGTTTTACACCGTTTGAGTCAATGGGGAATGCATTGATAATGAAACCCTGAAACATCGGAAGAGAGCGAGAGGGGAGGGACGGAGGTGGTGGAAGTGGGAGTGGCTCTCTCTGATAATAGCCTCCACGCACACTAGTTATCACAGACAAAGGGTAATGATCTTCTATGAAATTACCGATATTTACACAAAAAAATGAGATTGAATAATTCTACTTTAAATGTGTATTAATGAGTGTTGATGAGTAAATGAAACAAATATCATACAACAGCAAAATTAAAATTTTTATACTTAAATTTCAATTTCAATTAAATCGATACGTTCTACTAACAACTAACTACTTTTTGAATACTTTTTAGTTTGCAAAATATTATGCAACAAACTTATATTTATAAATCCGTTTCGAAAAATATTTTAGATGGATGTCATCGAGATACAACAACAAATTAAAATCTTGTCCGTTAGTTGATTATTATAGAATAAAATCTAAGAATTCGGAGCACTTCCGGTCAGATTATATCCACATGTATAAATAAACAAATTTCTCCACCCACGTTTTTTCGTCAAGAGGAACATAAAAACAACATACCGGTAAATAAACTTATAAAAAATAAACTAATTAATTAATTAACAATTAAACAAATAAATAACTAAAATAATAAATAAAAGTTCTAAGAACTTAGCTGCCATTAAATTGGAAAAAATGGAATGCGCACAATTTTTGACTAGAAAACTTAAATTTCGATATGAAATTTGTCCAAATGTCATTTGTTCACACAAAATTCTCGTTTTTAAAACTTATCGTCGGCGCAGACCTGTACCGATCGACGAGAGTGCTTCCGTTTTTCTTCAGTTCTTTCAGAATATTGAGTTTGCACTCCTGAAACACATTCGAACAACTCGAGTATTCCCCTTTGCTCTCGCTCTCGCGCTGTCTTGAGAAATTCTTGAATTTCACGTTTGGTTTTGATTTCGTATCGTTCAAGAGACATTTGTTCGCGGACGGAGTTGGACTGCTGGGCAAACTGTTGATGGGCGACGAAACCTCCATTTCGTACGCACACAAACCGTCCGCCGTGTCCGATTCGTACGACTCCGTAATGCGAGGTAACGATGTGGACAACTTGCGCACAGGTGAAGGGTTGGGAAATGGCAAAAAAGATCCAGTGGTGGTACGAAAAGTGCTCGTTTCGGTCCGGGGGAAATGTGATAAAGAATTCTCCATTCCTACTAACCAATAAGTTCTCATTTCGCCTTTCCCCTAAATTATAAATTTTTTTGTAATTAATTTCTATCTATTTAATTTTTTTAAATAATTTTTAGGGTTACCTTGATTGGAATAAGCCCTCGATCTTCGAGATGGAAACCTCCTATTTTATCCAGAATGGTCTTACAGGCGTGACTTACGTGAATCTTGAGTGCTGTACGAAATACATTTAGTAAATTCTTTCATAGTCGAGCCTTTACATAACGAGTAACCTTATAATATAACGAATTTTTCTCTATAACGAACTTTTTCGTTACATTTGGTTGAATTGCAATCCAACCAATGCTAAAGAAAATCGCTATAACGAATTTCGAATTTTCTGTAACTTCACACTACACTTGTCAAAGTCTGCGAACCCAGCTCTTTTATTTCAGGTGTATTCCTAATTACAACGCGCAGTTTATTAAACGGAATATGTCGACAGGTGGCACTCGAATACTTGTTCACTCGATTCATAAATGTTTTGAAAAATCTTTTGAGATTTTTTTTTTAAATATGATTTACCTATTTACTAAAATTAACTACTTTTTGATAATTTAATATTAAAAATTTTAGTGTTTTACTGTACCTCCGTACGAGAAAAAATGCAACTTTTCAGGTTTTTTTTGTCCAAAAATAAGTGCAACAAATTGATATTATCAATGAAAAGTGCCTTATTTTCACATTTATGTAGACTAGAGCTGTTCTACATTCCAGAATTTGCTTATATCTTACACCTTATACTCACAGGTAAACACCCAGCTCTTTGAAGGGCCCCTGTAAATATTAAATTTGGTTGTATCAGCCTTGAACAACTTGTTTTCAGAAAAAAATCCATGACTGTTTGATAATCCAAATTGTTCTGGTTCTTTTCTTTCATGTGTCAGTAAGTTTCTTCTACATTTTCAGAAAAAAATTTACAAAAATAAAGGCGTGGCGGGTAGTGTGTTGATTTTCCCCAAAAAAACCAAAGTTTGAGTGGCCATGCAAGTCTTCCCAAACACCAATTGACCCCAGATTTTTATCTGGCATTATGGTATAGTAGTGGCTAATTTTCAGCCACTCAATGTTTAATAAGGTGGATTAGTCACACTAATCCCAAGTAAAAACGAAAATGTTGCGTTTTTTCTCGGACGGAGGGAGTACTATTTTCAAAAATTTTGTTTTAGTGAATTTTAGTGCTAAGTTTCACATCTAACTTAGTGCTGGCACCTCGTTCAGACTTACGGCATTGTAGTTGCTGTTGCTTGTTTTTTCGATGGAGTTTGGGGAGTTGAATTAAGGCAATTAATGCCTCCTGCATCAGCAATATTCTATGTACAACGCTACGTTCTTGCTGTTATCAAAAATATAAGTGCAGAAGCGGAAACTGTCTACTGTTGCAGACAGTAGGTCAAGATTTCTAAAGAAGAATTACTTCGGACCGTTTTGGTGTTCATATTTAAAATACGAATTAAAGTTCGTTGAATTTGTGCCTTTGCACACTAAAGGAAATTGGTTCTCGTGGAGAACTAGATTCAACGTTTCAGCAATCTTCTTTGGTGTGTAAAGGCACAAATTCAACGAATTTTAATTCGAATTTCACACAATATGTAACGAATAAAACTCGTAATATCGTTATAACGAATTTATTCCTTACGAATTTCAACGTGGCTAAGAATTGAACTCGTTTTACGGTAAAACATATCTATACCGATATAACGAGTTCAACCCCTAGCCACTTTGAAATTCGTTATATCGAGGTCAGATTGTATATAAAGTGAATAGTTAAATAATTACGTTGCCCGGAAGACTCCATTCTGGAAGCGGTGTTTACTGTGTCTCCAAAAAGGCAATATCGAGGCATCATCATTCCCACAACTCCGGCAGCACAAGAACCTTAAAAAAACATCACTATGATTTAAATGCCACAATTAACGAGTTAGTCTATTAAATAACAGCAAACATCAGTCAAAGCTTCCGGCCATCTTGTGTTAAAATAGGAATTTTACATCTCTACAATAACAACCTGGCCAAGAACTTCCACCAAACGCTCTAGAACAAAAATAAATTGCAAACCAGAATGAATTCCTATTCTAAGTTTCAGTAATTCTTTCGGTCGATGTCTGATCTCAAAATTTTTAATGGCTTTCAACAGATGCAGAGACAGTCGAGCGATTTCTCCCGCATGTAAATTTTCGTTCCTTAAAGGTAAACCACTAACAACCATATAAGCGTCTCCAATTGTTTCCACTTTGTAAACGTCGTAATTTCCTATGATGGAATCGAACGTTGTGTAGAGATCATTCAACAAATCAACAACCTAATAAAAATAAAAAAGCAAATATTGCTACAGTATTTTTCTTACCGCTTGCATTTACAGTCGAACCTCGATATAACGAATTTCAAGGTCTCACGGGGTCAAACTCGTTATAGTGAATTTTTTTTAGTACAATTTAGTACAATTAGTAGAATTTTTTTGGTTAAATCCAAATGCACCAACGAAAAGAAATTGTTATTTCGAAAAATTCGTTATATCTAGATTTGAGTGTATCTTTTACTTTCATCAACCGAAAACTCACTTGAAACGGGGTGCTTTCAGCTGACAGTCCAGTGAACCCCACGATGTCGCTGAAGTAAATGGTAACCGAATCGAAGCTCTCGGGTACCACTTGCTCGCCACGTTTTAACTGCTCGGCGACCGACCTTAAAACACAAAAGAGACAAAACAAAAAAACTGTCATTAAAACCGAAAATCAAAGAAATGAAGGAAAGGAAAGGAAAGGAAAGGAAAGGAAAGGAAAAAAAAGAAAAATCTTTGTTTCTCTTGTTTACCCCTTTGGCAAGAAAGTCCATTAGCGGTTTCGTTAAATAATAATAATAAAAAACAAACAAACAAACAAACTAGGGCTTGATCAACAAAATCGGTATCGGTTATCGGCCGATATTCTGTAAAAAAAATTGACGATTTTATAAAAACAATAAAAAAAAAAATTGACTTGTAAAAATTATGAAAAATCGGAATCGATATCAATCGATTTTTTATTTTCAATATCGGATATCGGCCAATTTCCAATTTTCATGATATCGGTCAAGCCCTAAAACAAACAAACAACTCGGAAATAGTAAAAATATTTACTTGGGTAACATTCTATGCAGCAATGCATCAGTTTTCTTTTTCTCTTCCATAAGTTGATGAGTTCTTTCTTGGACTAAACCTTCCAAATTATACGCATACTTTTCCATGATCACCAGCATGTTGTCAAATATACATGGTTTTCTGTGTCATCAATTAAAAATTACTAAATGCTTCAAACAATTAATATAAAACTCACAATCCGACTTGCATTTCCTTTAACTTAACCCTGACCAATCTGAAATCGGGTCTTTCGTCTGGATCTTCTTTCCAACAATCCTGCATGCACCAAACGATGTAATCTGGACAGTTTAGCTCTTGAGTGGACGGCCTGAATATTTTTCCGTTGTATTGACCCAGATCTATCACCCGATCTATGATTTCTAAAAATTAAAAATTACAATAAAAATTCTGTAAAATTTACATAAAAAAAACTGAACTCCGACCGCCACCTTTGTGAGATAGTGGAATGTTTCCCCAGGGACCGTTCTTGGTAATCAATTCGTGCAGTATAAACCCGAACGAGTAAACATCTCCTTTTTGACTCCCTCTGGCGGGCGGTGAAGGATTCCTTAGTAACTCCGGAGCTCTCCATAGAAACTCTAGTTAACCAAATCAGAAAAAATTTACTTAAAAGATTTTTTTTTTTTTAAATTATGTTTTTACTTCTTTGATAAATATTTGTGTTTGCCAATCGGTTTTCCTGCGTTCCCTTAAATTCGTGAAGTCCGTAATCGGATATTTGAAGAACCCATCGACTGTCCACTAAACAATTCCGCGGATTCAAGTTTCCGTGCGATATTATTTCACTGTCGTGAATATAAGTCATTCCCTAAAGAAAAAGAAAAATTTATTAATTTTATTACGAAATCAAAATCGTCATTTAATCACCTTGAGTAAATCTGCAACTAACGACGCAATGAACATATTATCCAAATGCATATCTTCATTCTGCAGCACGTCCTAAAACAAACTACGTTATTCACTAAAAACACTTAAAAACATTTAATTTCACCTCTAAACTTCCCCTAGCGCAGTATGCGGTGAATATACAAACGTTAAATGGTTCCACGCATGCCCCGATAAAAGGAACGAGGTTATCGTGACGCAACTCGCGAACCTACGTCACAACAATTAATTAGCTTTTAACTTAAAAAAATAAAAAAATTAAAAAAGTTACTTGTTTCAGTTCTTTCCTGATACTTCTAGTCAAATCCACGCTTTTCTTGTTAACCTGGCGAATTGCCATTGCGCAACCGCGATAAAGACCCACTTTTGTGTACGCTCTAACGTAAACAGGCGCTTCGGCCGGGTTTTCCGCTATTAACGTCCCGAAGATGCTGGAACGGCAAATTTGCACCTGAGAAGTAAAGATAATCGAATTAATGAAAGTGTTATATAACTTCTTTGTGTTGTAACAAAAGGAATCGACTCAAATTAACTCTTGTTTCTTGTCTCTCTTAAAGAATTCTGAGAAATTTGTAAACATTGTTCTAAATGACTTGTTCTCAACTTAAATGGGATTTCAAAAAAAAGTACATGCTTCCATTAAATTGATTTCAGTTTCAAGGATATGGAATGAAGGAATAACAGAAAGTTAAGATGATTCTCTGTCTTGATCTAAAATCAAATTTCCTTGCATGTCAATCAGCGATTAAATTGCTGAGAAAATCAATAATACCATGTTCAACAAGATTTCAAGTTCTCTAATTCATGTAGATTAAAATTTTAAATAAAAATTTAATAAAAAAAATGCATTTAGAATGAGACGCTTCTTATGTTGCAATTAGTAGATCCCATTGTCTTTCTTACTGTCTTTGTGAATTCATTACTTTTCCACAAAGAAAGCAAACTAAAACTGAGAATTGTGTTTGGCAATGCAGATACTAAAATTGAAACATAAAAAGAGACTCTTCTTCACCGCTTAGCAAATGGCTGCAATTTGTGATGCAAATTTTGCTTTCCTTTCACTGTATTTCACGTTGATGTACTCCTAAAAATCCCTCTTGCAGTTGCAGTACATATGGGCCACGTGCCAAGGTCAGAGAGCAATCAAGAGCAACAAAGCAGAACAAGTTATCACTTGTGGATTTTAAATCGCGTTTTACCATCACTTTACTCTGCACCACAAACGCGTCTCTTAATAATCATTTCTAAAATGATAATTAGGTGTTAACGCTAATTGAACGCATAAACAACTGCTTAAACTACAAGTTCTACTCAAAAGTTGTGGTAAACTAAAAAGTAATTAAACTTCTACTTACAGTGCTTTTGTTGGCCAGCATCTGATCGGAATCCGTCGGAATAATAGTAACATCCTTCATGTCTATCTTCCATAACAAACACGCCAACTTGTGCTCATATCTGTAATGTCTGGCATAAAAAAAACAAAAACATGAGAAAAAGATTGCGTTTCTTACTTAACCGCGGGGTCATCCTCGTTTGTCAACCGTAAAACGAGCGCTGCTTACAAATTATATAATTTTTTTCAAGAAAACTGCATTAAGCAAATCATGAGCGTTTACAAATTACACACTTTTTATTGCGCAAACCAACGACTCGGGAGTATTTCATTACTCGGTGAAGGCTGCAAAAAAACAGTGTCTTGTTCTGCGCTTGATTGGATTTACGAAACCCTCGGTGTTAGAAAAATGCGTTAAATTCGTTGGAAAGTTGGGTTCGTTATAGCGAGGTGTGGGAATTTTGTGGATTGTGAATATTATACTATAGTCCATTGAATAGTGGAAAACTTTATATCCACTTCAGAGGTTTATATGAGATTTTGTGAGATTGTCTCACTCCCATTTCCACTTTATAAAAATGTGGAAATTTTATTGCGAAATGAAATAAGATTTTTGTTAAAGATGATAGAAAAATATTTTTTTATTGGAGATGTAATTGAGAGAAAAGTTGTAATGAGGAAAAATAATTGTTTTGCAGTAAAGCAACGCATCTGGATTTCAGGCGGAGCATTTGTTCGACGGGAATTAAATTTCTGTCGAAAATGAAATTATAAGTTTTTTTTTTCTTTTTTATTTTGAAAGTGGTAAAATTCCACTTGCTTTTATTGCATTTCTCAAGAATTTATGAGTTTAATATTTCTTTAAAATTCCATGCGTTATCACGAAATTTCACTAAATTTTCTTTCAATTTAAAAAGTCACTTATGCTGGTCTAAGTCGACTGTAACAAGATAAAGTACGTCTGAAGAAATAAATTCAATTTTGCTCTAGCATCAAAGAAAAACGAAACTTTAATTTTAAGTAAATTTTTTCAAATTTAAGTCTTTCTTATTAAATTATCTCAAATTTCGTTAAAGTTTTATTTTATTTTTAATTAGTCAGTAATTTTTTCTGTAATTCTACCAAGTTATTTATTTCAGGTCGTATTTTGTTTTCAACTTCAACTTCATGCGGGGAAAAAAAAAAGTTTAAATTAATTACCTGACAACAAAAATAGCAGCGATAATGACGACAAAACCGCAAACGCTGCAAATTGCTATGATTTTCCAATCAGGTTTCGAGATGCATATTTCTCCTTCAAAGCCGCACGGAGGAATGCTGGAAGGCGGTTTGTCTCCGATCCAATCAATGGGAGAAGTTAAATGGAATTCCTCCGCAAAGAAAAATAAAAAAGCAATATAAGACAATAGTTTTGCTGCTATCTTTTTGCTTGACCACTTATTGATAGAAAATAGATTCCCAAAACCGAGAAAAAAAAAAACTAAATCCCGAATTCAAACTTAAAAAAAAAAAAAAAGATATCATAAAAACTCACAGGTTTGGAAGCGTTTTCTCTATAGATAAATACACCAACGGGTTTCATCCTTTTCTTGGCCGGAGACGTTTCGTCGTCGACTAACGCTAACACCGAGTAGTTTCCTTCCGAATCTCCGTTTTCGTCAATAAAAACCGTGGAACCTTGAATACCTTAAAAGTAAATAAAATAAAATAAAATAAAAATAAAAATAAAAACAATTTCAATATAATTTACTGAATTTTAACTATATTTTTGAAAAATACTAAAAATCATAAAATTCCTAACTTTTTATTATTTTTCCAATATTTCTTTAAAACTCAAACCACCGACTACAAATGGTCCCACTTACTCTCAAAAAAACGTCCTTTGATGTGATTGAAGATGGCTGTTCCATTTCTAGGATCGTCACCCTTCGCCAAAACTTCGCTCAAAGCACGAGCATAAATCATAACCGCATCATACGCATGCGCCGCATAAATGGGCACCTAAAACACATGATTCACTGTTAGCAAATCGCTTTGAATGTATCATAAAATTGGATTATAAACTGCCCATTAGTATTAAATGCGCCCTAGTTTGTGTTGATGGCAGTAATTAATGCGACTTAATTTCCCCAAGGGCACCTTAGACTGGAATCATCAACATCAGCTGTGATTGAGACCATTTCACCACGCGAAGTTTAATTTTAAGTAGAGATTTACCTGGACGTTGTCAAAGATCTTCTCGTTGTATGGGATTTGAATGAATTTTGCCATTTCGATTTTCAGCTTTGCTTTGAACTCCGCGTATTCGGAACTCGTTGCTGCGTAAGGTGTCACTTTGAGCACCGATCGGAAGGGTTCGGTGATGGACGAGGTTGGGATGTCGCCGTCGATCTCGATGAATTTGTAATCCGATGCTGCAAAAATAAAAAAAATAAAAATAATGTTTCCTTGGCTTTTGCCAAGTGTTCTGGGAAATGAGTCACTTCACAGCAAGACATGACTTTTAAGATTTGTTTACATACGTTGCAACATGTATTGGTAGGGCATCGTGAGGTTGTAAACTTCGTCGTCCACTGAAATGACCACGTAATTGCCTTGAGACAACATGCCAGCGTTGTACATTAAGCGGACAAAGTCAACTAAGGCGATGCTGTCACCGATGAATACATAAACTGTAAATCAAAAATAAAATAAACCGATTTGCATATAAAGTTCCATAAAATTCTGAAGGAAGCTCTAAGGAATAATACAACAATTCGATTACAGTATTAAAATATCCCTTGATGTGTTGAAATTACATGATACTTAACTTGCAAATTAACTCTAATTTTATATTTTCACACCTGTCAAGATTTACAACACTATATTTTTAAAGTAGCGTATCGTAAAGAGGGATGAAGTGATAAAGACGAGTAATTTTGAAACAAAATGACATGTTTTAAAAACCTTTGAGAAACAACTCGTAATTACTTTAGGTTAATTGAGAAAGTCTAATGATTGCTCTTCGACTGGTTTTGACGGTTTTGAAGTTTTTTTTAAACATCTGATGTCAATTTTGAGTCATCAAAACAGAATAATCAAGAAAAAAAATTTGTAGGCATACTTCATGGTGAAAGTTAATGATCCAATCAAATTGTAAGACACTTGAATTTTTTGGGCGTTCTATAAACACTTGTTTATATCTGATAACACTTTATGTTATTTTTGTGTAGATTTTTAATAATCAAGTAAAGTAGAAAAATTTTAATTTTGTTATTAGTTAGGGTTAATATGTAATAGTTACAAATAATTGTAAATTTTTTTTGTTTAATTTTGTGATTGTTTGCAATTTTTACATTAGGCTATTCAAAAATCTGTAACATGCATCAATCTCTGTTATTTTAAAGTAATGAATCATTTTTAAAATTTTTATCATTAATATTGCTAATTGTCTTTACAAAATAACTTATTTTTATTGTGAAATTGTTTCCTATTAATTTTGTGAGCATTAGGAGAAATATTTTTCACACTATTACTTCACCCGACCTTGCAAGTGACTTAATACAACTTTTTCTTACAAAATAACAAAAAATGTAGGCAATAAAATACCGTACAAGATAACCAGACATAAAAATTGGCCTTTGATTCAAATTGTTACATTGAATAATTTTTGAGTCACCGAACCTCACGTGCTTCACGATACTCAAAAATGCTTTTTACTTCACTGCAAACACTTGGTACAGGTAAAAGCATCAAATCTCCAATCAATCACATTTTAAGAGCGAGTGACAAATAAAAAATGAAGTCATTCAACTATGAGCTGCACTCAGCACTTTCCAGGGCAGCCAAATGGTCAACAGTGCAATACATCTTACAATGGCAAGCTTATGGCTATTTTTTCTCAAGAAATTCGATGCCCGTGGCCACTTGCTAGATCATTTCTTGTGGGATTGGTTTGCAGCAAACAAGGAAAACACTTCTCAGACTCGATCCCGAGGCGTTGATAGCCAATATCAAACCGTGGGACAATAGATCCGCTCTGATGTTACCTTTGCATTAAAGTTACAATGTTTACTTGCTCCCACAATCAAATCAAAGTTGTTAACTGACATGTCTGCATCCAATTAACTCGTGTTGCATTGCGACTGGTAAAATAAACACTGATAATGAATGTCAGTTGTGAAGTTAAATAAGAGTTAATTTTAATTGAAATTTGCATAAGTTGAGCTTTAGATTCACGAATTTAACTAGAGATTTTGCCGGTTTAAACACAATATGCAAAAATATATTGTAATTTACATCTAAATTGGGATTATTTTTGACCGCTGCAATTTTAGATGATTGGTTGTGACCCAGTTGAGAAAAATTGCTTTCCTGCTAAGCCCCTGCAGTTGTTATACATTTGAAAAATTAATGTAAACAAATAAACTAAACAAACCCACGGAAAGTAATGTCATTTTAAAAATTGATTTATGAACTGTATATACTTATTCTAATCGTACCGAAGTTAAAAGTTAAAAGTCAAAAGTCATTTAGCTTTAAAACTAACGTAGACATTCAATTCCAGACTCAACCTTGAGGGTAACGAGATTTTACCGTTAAAACGACTTCAAACCACAATAAAAGAAACCTTTCAATTCTCGAGGCAATTTTCTTTAACTTGTAATGGCATCGGTGAAATATGAGACAACTCACAACTGTCTGGGACATAAATTTTTAAACATTTTTCCAGAATTACTAAATTACTCCCATTTGCATGCAAAAATGCTACAACCACTTTAAAGACGGACTTAAAGATTGTTAAAAGGAGTGTAAATAATGAAGCACTTTCATTTAAAAACTCACCCCGCGTTTTCCTGTAGGTTTTCTCAATCGTCTCTTTAATTTCCTCTTGCAACGATGTTAGGTAATCAGGCAGAAAAAAGACAGACTGTACTGTCACTCCATTTTCCTTGGCTAAACCCTGCAAAAGAAATGTTCGTCATTTAGCAAATGCAAAACTCTTCAGTGTTTATGAACCACTGCAGAAGTAATTAGCCATTCATTACTTAACCCCAATTTTATTACCCAAATTTACGACTCGGGGAAACATTTGGGGAAGTCATGAATGGGATCTTAAGACACTCGCGTGTTTCCTCTGTGACTTACGCGTAACGCCTCTGCAATCTCTTGCCAAACCGGTCGATGTCCCACGATCATGGTGATGTGATTCCAGTTGTAGGTTTCCAGCAAAGCCATAACGAATTTCGACACTTTAGTGCTGGGAGGCAAAGTGCGAGCAAATGTTGGGTATCGGGTTTTGTCAGACACCCGTCTATCCGAGCATTTCTGAAATCAAGAAAAATGAATTTATTTTCTCAAATTTCTTCCCGCTTTGTTTGTTTTTCCCGATAGCTTTGGCAGCAAGTGATGAGCAAATATTTCATTTAAAAGTGCAAATATTTACAGTACCGTATCTGCAAATAGAATGTACGATTTGATATTAATTATATGTGCTTTTAAATTTCCTTCTGAATTTAAAGGGTTGTCGATCTGGAAGTGTTGCAAGCCAAACCTACTTAATATTCCATAACGTTTTACGTGTCTCGTGTCAAAATGATGGATTAGTTCAGGTGTGTGTTGTATAAGTCGTATTTAAATAGGAAAACTGTTAATGTATAAATAGAATTTTCAGTTGAGTTGCGAGGAAGTAATTTGATTTGTATTGTTACAGTTCCTTAAATCATCTTATTGTAGTAAAATATAAATAAATCCACTTTTACTGCTTTTTTATATGTATATAATGTAATGAAACGAGCGCTGTGTCTCATAAATATTAAGATAACTTTGCTTATTTATAGTTTCTTCAGTGCTCCTACTAGTTAACTATAAGTTAAATTAGTAGTAATATGACAATTATGTGTTTTCGATTCACCTTTAGCGTAATTAAAAATGAAAATCATTCTAACTTGATTAAATCACATTTTAATCATATTTCAAGTCTCATAAAACCCAATTTTTCATTGCATGTTGGAATTTTGCCTCATAAATCTTTGTTTCTCATAAAGTGTACAAGTTTGGGTGCAATAAATCCATTTTCCATATCACATCATATTACAGTTATTACTATAAGCAAAAAGGTTCTTACATAATAATCCTTAATCTTGAATTAATTAACTGTAACCATAGAAAATCCATTCTCCAAAAAAATGATTTCACTAAAAGCAGTTACCCCGGTACTCAAAAAATAACATCCATTACATTTAATAAAAGATTAAATCAATTTTGCTTTATTCTGCAAAATAAAAAACAAATTTTTATTCTATTATTGGCATATGGAAGTGCAATTTGATTTTTTTTTCATAGCTAGAACTGGAATCCAACCTCATAAATTCCATAGAAGTCAGAGAAAAATGTGTTCTTTACTCAATTCCGCTCCCAACTGTTTTATAGTTATGGTTTTGGTGTGTTTTTGCAAAAAGCCAAAACCAAACCATCAAATGTCTTTTCTATAAATGTTGACATTTGCCACTACTAGAAAAAAAAATCCATATTTGGTTTAACTTGGATTTAAACTCCAGATTTTGCCCTAGAAAAAATTGAGATAATTCCTAATGGCAACTAACACTAATGGATACTGCAGATAATAAAAATATTATGAGAGTTCCACTAGAGTAAGCAGGTCAAGATAATTTCATGTGGAGAGAAAGGTAATACTGTATGAGAGAAGCTGTTAATTACAGCTGGAGAAAAATAAAATATTAATTACAAGTTTCCGCATTTCTTTCACCCTATTAGGTACTTTCCCTGCATTGCAATTTGTTTTCTAGTTTGCAATGACCTTGAACAATTTCTTCAAGATCAAACATGACTTCAATTTTATCTAGGAACTTCTTGACTAAAGTTTTATGACGGTCAAGATAATTTCATGTGGAGAGAAAGGTAATATGGGAGAAGCGGTTAATTACAGCAGGAGAAAAATAAAACATTAATTAAAAGTTTCAGGATTTTTTTCATCACATTAGATACTTTCCCTGCATTGCAATTTATTTTCTAGTTAGCAATGACCTTGAACATTTTCTTCAAGATCAAACATGACTTCAATTTTATCTAGGAGCTTCTTGACTAAAGTTTTATGACATAGAATTCTGGGAACTTCTTAGAAAAAGAAAATCTTTAAAAAATTTGTTTCTCGGTAACTATTTCATAACTAAACAGTCAACCCGTTTTAAAATAGTATCAAACAACTTAAACTTCTATTTATAACTCATTTAAGCTCAATTGCAAGTATAATTCAATTTTTCAACACCAAATCCAATATTTATCAACTTAATCCACTGATAAAGAGAGTAAAGTGGTGAAAACCCAAGACAACAAAAACTGACACTAATCTATTGATTTTTCCTTTTCCCTTTCATTTAAAGCTCATACTTAAAGATTACCACAAATAAAAACAATAGATAACTATCCACTGACTTGTGAGTCATACTAATTACTTTTTTAAGACACAAAAACTTGTTGATGTTTATTGTATTTTAATTATATAGGAAACAGCTGATTGATGATGATGTAAAAGGTGTTCCCATGCAGTCTGTTAAGTTTTTATTCATTCTTTATGATCCTTTCACCTTCTTCAAGAATGGAGTGCTGCTATTTATAATACTGTTTATCAAATGTGTATCAAGCGAACGATGTAAAGGTGCAATCTGCAGTTTAATAGATCAAGTTGATAAATATAAAAATTTAAATTATGCAACATTTCAACAACTTTTTCCCTCTTCCTATGTGATCAAAAATTTCATATTTAAAAATAAAACTTCAAGAAAATAAATAAACTTTTCTGTTTATTTCTCTTTTTTTAATCATCTGGAACTTGTTCCTTCTGATGTTCAGCAGAAATGTTTGAAATTCTCAATCAACACCTTAACTCATATTTGCAATTTTCCTCACAAATAAATTCTTCTAAGAAAAATCAACCCTTTGTTTATTTTTCTAAATAAATAAAAATGGCAAAAGAATTTATCCTCTGAACTTGTCCAGAGATTTACAACTCTCATTCCAAACCCTTGTCACGTTTTATGGCATTTAGTTTTATCTAAGAGGCAACAAACCACCTGAGACTCACAAAATGCCAACAGATCAGTCACCGCAGTGTCACAACTTTATTGCAACAGTGACACACAAAAACAAAATTGGATTTTTGAATTGGTGTAAAAAAAATTCACTTTGAGCGTAGGATCACCGCGTTTTGCACATCACTTCACTCATTCGTCTGTTGATAATTTAAATTAGATCCGACTTAATATCATAACCGCTTTTGAAGTTAATTAACACTGGGAATTAAAACTCAACTCGCACAACCTGAAACTCCATCTTATTTACTCAATCTTCAGCACAGAGAGTATAAACTTTAAAATTCGTCTTTAAAAGGTAGTTGACAGTGATCATTGATAATTTTTATTTTATTTTATTTATAAACATGACTCATCCACTTGTCAGTTAATTTCAATTTTTTCTAAATGCATCATAAATCGTGTTGCTAACGATAAAAAAAAATCCTTATTTTTCTCTTTCCTTGACCTTGTAAACAACTGAAAACCTTGGCATTGAACAGACCAAGCAGGTGTTATCAAGTAGGAAAAAAGATAGAAATTAGAAAAACACCCTTTCCCGGTTTAATATTACTGCACAAAATAGCAATGTTGGTTGGTTTCACACACATTCACCTCTTATCAGAGCAAATATCACTATCGCTACCATTTACTATGAACTCAAGTAACTCATTTCTCCACCAACTTGAAATTAAAATAATTAAAAAAACCTCAATTACTTACGTAAGTTATCATGGGAAGATTCCAAGCTGCAGCCACGAGTGCCTCCGAATGACAGCTTTCGTCCGGTCCAATGAAGGCCACGACGTCTTCTTTCATCCACTTGGTCATGTGCCGAATCGAGGAGTAACTGCCCAAATCGCCCGCATTTTCCAGAGAATAATTGAGCGTGTATTCTGGGAGCAAAGTGGCGTCCGAGTTCACCTTGTTCACCGCCAACGGAACCGCGCCGGCGATCAGTTTGCCCTCCGCGGCGAAAGGTTGTAAGAAGCCGATTACAAGTTGGTCGGAGGCAGATGCGGCAGTCGCGAGTGACCAAAGGATTACGACGCTCCAAGTGGTCCCCATGAGTGTCCACGGTGGTGTTTGGGACGCTTTTTAAGTGGGGAGAAATAGGGATAACATCGCATGGCAGCACCTCGATGAAGGGAGAAAGGTGCGCGTCGAGGCTTTTAAGAGCGTCGAATGGACGTGGGAGGGGTGCGGACCGTCGACGCAGTCCATTGCTTGCTCCTGACAAGCGGCGAGGCTTCCAGCGGTTATTATCAGTTTCAATCTGCTCCCAGCATCCAGTGCGATGCGCGCGTTACTCTTTCTCTCTCGCTCTCCCGTTTGTGCCCAGCGCCGCGCGCGGTTGGAAAGTGGATTTTTTTTTTTTAAATTTTCGAGTTGCCAATCTGCATGATTCAATTGAGAGAGTACAGAGTAGTGTAACTAAGGGGCATTTTCTGAGATTGAAAGATTGATTGTTAGGGTAAGAAGCATTTTTAGAAAATTGTGTATTAAAATTTTTTTTTGAGATGAATTTCTAAAAATTTCATTACTTGGTCACCATCTATTACTAAAGCCTTAATGGATGTGGGTTTATCAATTGATGCTGTAAAAT
>JAQFZP010001193.1:0-21427 GCA_034695745.1 Geophilus truncorum | reverse complement strand
TAAAATAAATTTCATACTAATTATTTCAAAGTTTAAAATAAATTCCATACCTATTTCAAAGTTTAAAAATTTTCATAATTATTTCAAATTGTAAAATAAATTTCATACCTATTTCAAATTGTAAAATAAATTTCATATTGCAAATTGTAAAATAAATTTCATATTTTAAATTTTAAAATAAATCTCATATTTTCAATTTCAATTTAAATCTTAAAATAAACTTTATATTTCAAATTATAAATTAAATTTTAAATTACATTTTAAATTCTCGAAACAAAATTTCAAGTATTAACTTCAATACGTTTTTAAACGATGTTTAAGCACACCCGTTCCATCTGATGCCGTTTTCGACCGTTGACGACACTGAAACATACCACAAGTCCGTGAGATGACGTTACACACCGTTAACCGTTACAGTTTTAATTTTACCGCAGCTCCATTTGACGCCAATTTCGTCTGTGGGTGATATGTAAACATACCGCAGGTAACAAGATGACGTTACACACGGTCAACCGTCACAGTTGTAACGTTACTGTAGTCTCAGTTGATGTCGCATCTACATGTGACGTCACAGTTGACACCGGAAGCTGCAGTGAGCCTCGTCTGCACCTAAAACGACGATCTAAAGAGAGACTGCGTTGCCTAGCATAGGCCAATAGGGTCTAAAACGAAGGTCAGTCAAGCTGCGGTAATTCCTGATACGGCCATCACAGTCTATGAAAAGTAGTCATGAGGACTACTGTAGTATGCCATATTCAGGCATAAAATTGGCTTGAAGTAGCTGACGTAGCGTCCATATCATAGGCCAAGTAGTCATTTGTAGCATGGCCGTTTTTTAGTGGCCGTTTGCTACATTTGGCCATATTTTCATCTTGATTTAGTAGTCATGGTAGTTTTAACATGCCTTTGAATACAGATGGAAAATTGCTTGCAAAAAGTGAATGACAAAAGAAAAATGGATTGCGATTTAATATGTCACGAAGTCTACTGCTCCTATATCAGAAATTCCCTGTATGGAAATAAACTTTGAACATCTCACATTTAAAAATACTATAAAACAATACCCAGGAATATTTATGATATGAATTCAATTTTACTGATATATTAAAAATTACAAATTACAAAATTGTTTAATTACTGAAAATGTTAGTTAAACTAACAACCATAAGTTAAAAAAAATATGCAAAGTTACATTGTTTACAGTAAAATTAGGTGCATTCAATCTTAGAAAAGTCACTTTAACTTCTTTCTCAAAAAGATAATTTGAAAAATAAGTGACTTTTGTTTAAAACACTCCTTATAATCCAGTTTACAGTACATGTGATCTATTTTAGTGTTAAGACAGCTTGAAGTGTGTTTTTTAAAAAGTAGAACTTATAGTGACTTTTCTGATATTGAATGCACCTATTGAAAAGTAACAAAGAAAGAAAATACCTTGATTTTTCTAATGTAGAAGATTAGTAGTAGAAGTAATATTATTGCTGTAATTATTGTAATGTACATGGTAGAAGTACTGTATATATAAAACAAACAAGGATTTACTCAAGTTATGTGTTACCAAGGCAGTTTACTTTTTAGATTAACTGTGAGAAATTTTAACTTTATTTTATAGATAAAGATTTATTATCAAACGATGATTAACTTTGTTCTACTTTAAAATTGAAAAAGACAAATAACGATAGAAGATAAGATAAATCGTTACATGAATCAATTTATAATAACTTTTCAAAATAATCAATAAAAAAAATTATAAAAATTAAAATTTTTACAGTACTAATTTCATTAAAATTTTTACGGTACTAATTTCATTAAAATTTTTACGGTACTAATTTCATTAAAATTAATTATACAATAGGTGAAGATTTGGGTGCCTCGTATATTCTGCTGACACAATAAAACTACAATACATTTTTAGTAAATTGGATGGGACAACTTAATGAGGATTTCAAATGTGATCTCTTACTTCATCTTCAAGGTCATTCAATTTGTGAGTTTGTAACTGTTAAGCCCTGTTTACATCGATGCGAAGCAACACGCTGTGGTGATTTTTTAGGTATATATAGAAATTAGTTAATTTAATTATGTACATTATGCACACTAGGGTTAGGGTTAAGAATAGTTATTTAGAGAAAAATCACCAAAGGGGATTGAAATAAATCAATGTCAGCAAGTTAATTAAAAAGGGAGCAGGAGTAACTGCTCAGAGTCAAAATGTGCAGGAAATGGGCATAGGGGCTGCCACTCAGAGAGAAATGGATTGGACCAACCAAGAGGGATGGGTTACATTTCCTGTTCAGAGCCTCAGTCTTGTTTTAGAATTCAGTCATTACGCACGCATTTAAATCTTTTGCAGCTTTTGGAGGGAAAAAGGCACTTTCAAGCAAAGTAAAAAGAATACGGCATACCAAGTAGCACAAAGTCCTCTATCGGCTCGTGATTGGTCGATTCATATTTCCGCGCTTGTGACGTACTTCGAATCGGCCTTCCCACAGTGCACCGCAACTTCTCCATTGGAATCTAATGGCGCAGAGCGATGTTTTTGTCCGAGAGTGAGGAAAAATGTGTTTCTGATTGATGAAGAATTATTTAAGGTAAGGATTTGACATGAATTAGCATCATAAATCAATATACCATTACAGTAATTTTTATTTTTATTTTTAGGGTGAAAATTCAAGACGAAATTTCATTTTTTTCCCCAGGAGTGCTAATATTTTTGCCTAGAATGACTTCAAAACATTTTGGTAGAAGTAATTTTATTTTTATTTCTGAAAGGATGATTATAGTTTTATTTATTTTTATTTTTAGGGTGAAAATTCATAAGAAATATTTCATTTTCTGTTGTTAATTCAACAACTCCTTACCGGTATCTCACAAAACTTACAAATTTGACTCGAATTTTGAAGTTAACCGTTTGTAATGAAAATATTGTAGTAAATAAATATTATAAAGCTTAATTTTTCCGATGCACAAATATGAGAAATTAAATGTCACAAGTTTATGAATTTATTTCTTACAAAACACAAAAGCAAAGACAAACAAATAATTTTGGTTGACAGAAAACATGTTTCGAAAACGGCCATCTGGTGGCAATAATTATTACTCATTGCAATCAAAATTAAAGTAGTGGTGAATTTTGTTATTTTTTATGAAAATGTTTTATTTATTTCATATTTTTCAAGTTTAAAAAAAAAAACAGACAAAAAAACAACCATTTATTCAAAATTTCCTTGGTTGGAATGCACACCACAATAGGGAAATGAAAGTAAATACAAAATCAATTTCAGCTATGAATTTTTCATAAGAAAACTGCGTGGTCAATGCTCTTTTTGAGTTTTATTTCTTTCGTCCTTGATGATTGAAGTTTGCCCTCTGCCAACTTTACTAATAAAAGAGATCCCGTAATTAGAAATTTATAAGAAGATTAGTAGTTCTTTTTCTAACCAGAGACCTTGAAAGTTATGAAAAAAAAGTATTTTGAATGGAAAAAATGAATTTGAGTTAATCTGGTAAATCCTAATTATGAATTACATAAACAAAATTTAAAAATTATTATGCCAACTCTTAAAATTGACATTTCTTATGTAATTGTGAGATGATAACATCTTTGTTAGTGGGTTTTGTTTGGGTGTTTCGTTCAATAAACATTCAAGAGTAAATTGATTAATTTTTATTTAATTTTGCCAGAGAATAAGCAAATGAAGAAATAATTTTGATGATTTATATATCAAAACTGAGCAATAAATCTAAAGTATTATTTTTGAATTTAATTTTTTTGGTATATATTTATATATTTTTAATTTTGCTTTTAGACAAAAAAAATTTAACGCTTGATTGAAAATCTACAATTTTTTCTTCAAATCTCGATGTTTTTATTAAATCCTTATAGCCACTTTTTTTTTTTACTGCACTCAGTAAACTGTAAACTCATAAATTGCAGTTCACTTTCTAATTTTCCAACACTTAATCTCGGTCAGAGACCTTGTTCAACTTGGTTCAAGTCAGCGACGCACTGCAGAATCGCTCGAGTAATTACAATCAAGGCATGACCAAAACTCGCAAAAAAAATCCCAAAAACATCAAACAAAATGTTAAAAAAAAACCTCAAACAAAATGTTAAAAAATGTTCATCAAAACTAAAAAAAACCCTCTCATACAGTTCTTTACATCACATCAACCATCTAAAACCTCATTTCCCAAGTATAAAAAAAAATAACATAAAATGCGTACTTTCCTGCATTACACCTCGTATCGACGACCATGACGTCATGTCGCAGCTGGGCATGTCCCGTGATGCAAAGCGCGGTAAAAATGTCAGCATAAGTTCTCGCTGCTGATCGATGTTGGAAATCGTTAGTGAAATAGGAGTTTGGCATCATCATAGTGACGATCGCGTAAATTCGAGTGGTGAACTGAAAAGTGCTGCATTCGACGAAGGAATCGCGCAAAAGAAGCGCCATTTTGTTAGGCATGAACTCGACATTTGCCGGACAGATTCATTTTCTATGAAGAAAACATGGCGGCCATTTTGTGCTGCTCTAGTAGTGTGTTGAATCGCAATTGATTTGCTGACGATCTGCCTTCGTATTTCAGTTTTTCACGTTAAAATTCGACATGGCGGACCCAGGCGCCGAGTGCAACATCAAAGTCGTGTGCCGATTTCGGCCTTTAAACGACAACGAGGAGAGAACCGGGAGCAAATTTATTGTGAAATTCCCACAAGGAACCGAAGAATGTATTTCGATCGGGGTAAGACATGAATTAAGCTGTATTTTAGATAAATTTTAATTTATTTTTCAAAATATCGTAGAAAATGGTGAGCATCGAAGATTTTTTTCTATTTTATTTTGCTTATTTTCCACCCTTTGCGGCGATATTTTAAATCTCCATAATTGTATTTTGCTGTGACACACCCATGATGTCATGTAACCGAGTTTTGCACTTTTCGCTTTTGTTTGTATAAATAAAAGATTTTCGTGGTTTTTGTGAGGGGATGTTGAAGAAATGATGTTTTTTTTTTGTTGTTAATTTTTAGTTTTCTGTATTTTAGTTTAAAATTTTATGTATAGTCTTAATGATTTGGTTTTGGTGGTTCGGGGAATTAATTGTAGATATTGATTTTTCGTTTTTAGGGTAAGGTTTATGTGTTTGATAAAGTGTGCAAGCCGAATTGCTCTCAGGAAAAAATTTATAATGAAGCTGCTAAACCAATTGTCAAAGGTAAATTTTTAAGAAGTAAAAAAAAATAAATAAAAAATTTAATTTTTCTAAATACTTTTTTTTTTTTTATAGATGTTTTGAATGGATACAACGGCACAATTTTTGCGTACGGTCAAACATCGAGTGGCAAAACCCACACGATGGAAGTAAGTAGCGAAAAATTGATAAAAAGTAAAATAGATAAATTAAATTATTGATGATTCAGCAGAAATTTATAAGATTTATTTTATTTGTAATGTGTTTGGTGTTAAATTTCACATAAAAATGCATTTTATGTATATTTTTTATTTATAATTTTTATTAATTTTTTATTCTAGGGTGTTATTGGTGACAATATAATGCAAGGCATCATTCCCCGAATTGTTTCGGACATTTTCAACCACATCTATTCCATGGATGAGGATTTAGAATTTCACATTAAGGTAAACAAAAATTTAAAAACTATTAATTTTTAGTTTTATTTTAATTTTTTAAATCACGTTTTACAGGTTTCATATTTCGAAATTTATCTGGACAAAATTCGGGATTTATTAGATGGTAGGAAAATGTTAAGAAATGTTATTTTTTTTGGATAGTAAATATAAAAAACGTAATTTTCAGTGTCGAAAACAAACCTATCCGTTCATGAAGACAAGAACAGAGTTCCTTACGTGAAGGGTGCGACTGAACGTTTCGTATCTAGTCCGGAAGAAGTTCTAGACGTAATCGAAGAGGGAAAAGTGAATAGGCACATATCTGTGACTAATATGAATGAACATAGTTCACGGAGTCATAGTGTCTTCCTAATCAATGTAAAACAAGAAAATCTAGAAAACCAAAAGAAACTCAGTGGCAAATTGTACTTAGTCGACTTGGCCGGTAGTGAAAAAGTAAATATTAATAAAATATTTTTTTTTTAAATTAAAATTTAAAAATTTGTAATTTTTTTTTTTAAAGGTAAGCAAAACCGGTGCCGAAGGAATGGTTCTAGATGAGGCGAAAAACATCAACAAGTCTCTGTCTGCTTTGGGCAATGTTATATCTGCTCTGGCTGATGGAACTGTAAGTTGAGATAACTGTTTTTTTAATAAAATTTTAATTTTTTGTGTGTTTTTTTAAATAGAAAAGTCACGTACCATATCGTGACAGTAAACTAACTCGAATATTGCAAGAATCACTCGGCGGGAATGCTCGGACAACTATCATCATTTGTTGCTCACCCGCATCTTTCAACGAAAGCGAAACTAAATCGACTTTAGAATTTGGCAGAAGGTGATTATTAGTTCACAGTAGATTTAATGGGTTTAAATTACGTTTTAATTTGAAAATCGAATATAAAATTAAACAATTTGATGAATTTCTTTGATTTTGTTGTGAATTTATCACGAAATTTAAAATTTTGATGAAATTTGAACAGAAAATGAAATTTTTAATTGTCGAAAAATTTAATGGGTTTAAATTACGTTTTAATTTTTAAAATCAAATATAAATTTGAAAAATTTGATGGACATTTTAGATTTTGTCTTGAATTTATTTTGTCGTTACTAAAATTTACTAAAACTTTTTTTTTTTTTATTTCTACAGAGCTAAAACTATTAAGAACACCGTTACTGTAAATGAAGAACTGACGGCAGAAGAATGGAAGCGCCGTTACGAACGCGAAAAGGATAAAGTTGCCAAATTGAAGAGTCAATTAGCACGAGCCGAATCGGAGTTGCAGCGATGGCGAACGGGTACAAACAATTTAACAAAATAAAATACAACAAATCTCTTTAAAATTCTCTCTCTCTCTCTCACCAGGTGACGTGGTCGAAATAGACGATCAAGTTAATTTCGCAGACATGGATGCAAGCACTCCAAACCAGCCTCCACCAACTCAAACGATGACCATCTCAAAGATTGAGTTTGTCGAGCCTTTATCTAACGAAGAACGTTCAAAATTCGAAGCAGAAAGAGCGCGTCTTTACTTGCAACTCGACGAAAAAGACGAGGAAATAAATCAACAGTCGCAGCTGATTGAGAAACTCAAGGAACAGATGCTGGAGCAGGAAGAGTTGATTGCCTCTACTCGACGAGACTATGAAGCATTACAGCAAGAAATGACGCGTATTCAACAAGAAAACGAATCAGCGAAGGAAGAGGTGAAGGAAGTGCTGCAGGCGCTCGAAGAACTTGCTGTCAATTACGACCAAAAGTCCCAGGAGGTCGAGAACAAGAACAAAGAGTACGAAAACCTGAGCGAGGAACTCAGTCAGAAGCTGTCCACGCTCAACACTACGCAGTCCGAGCTGCAGATGATCAAAGACACCACAACGCACCACAAGAAGAGGGTCAACGAGATGCTGAGCAACTTGCTCAAGGATTTGGGAGAGATCGGAATTGTCTTGGGAGGAAATGCAGCTGATATGAAGGTCGGACAATCTGAGATAGATACGTACCGTATTTTCTCAAGTAACGCTTGGTTTCAATTAAGATGCCCTTTATGTTTTTGTGTATTTTGAATGATTTTAATAACTTTAAGTGGGTTTTGGGAGGTGTTTTAGCGTTGTTTGTAGCAACAACATTACTGAAATGAGTGTGAAACATCTTTAAAAAAGAAATATTAAAATTTGGGAAAATATAAATTTGAGAAAATACGGTAATTTGTTTGATAATTAAGTTTTAATTTTTAAATTTTTTTAATATTTTTTTTTAGCAGTCGGATGTTAACGGGAAAATCGAAGAAGAATTCACCGTTGCTAGACTTTACATCAGTAAAATGAAATCTGAAGTAAAGGCGTTAGCACAACGCTGTCAGACGTTGGAAACATTCCAATCCGATTGCAATAAGAAGATCGAGGAGAATGAAAAGGACCTTTCTAATTGCCGATTGCTCATAACTCAAGTAAAAATATAAAAAGTTTGGGAAATAAAATAAAATAAATTAATTTTTATAATATTTTTAGCACGAAGCGAAGATGAAATCGTTAGTGGAATCGATGAGGGATGTTGAGAATAAGAAAAGACAACTCGAAGATGCGGTGGATTCGTTGAACGAAGAATGCGCTAAATTAAAAGCACAAGGTTTTTATTTTTTCAAAAAATTATAAATAAATAAACAAAATTTTATCTATATTTTTTATTTTTGCAGAGCAAGTGCACAAGATGACATCTCAGGAGAAGGAGAATGCGAAGGAAGAAGTGAACCAAATCAAAGAAGCCCTCGAGTCTCAGATCGAGAAACATCGCGAGACTCACCAGAAACAGCTGAGCACTTTGCGCGACGAAATCGCAGAGAAGCACCAAATGATAGACCAACTTAAAGACACCAATCAGCAGCTATCTTTGGCTCAGGAAAAAATGCTGCAAGATTACGAGAAGTTGAAGCAAGACGAACAGGAGAAAAGCAGCAAATTACAAGAACTCATGTAAATATTATTAAAATATATATATATTTAAAATAAAATTTAACGATAAATTTTGTTGTTTGCAGGCATCTATCCGACCGTCGTGAACAAGCCCGTCAAGATTTGAAAGGCCTGGAAGAAACTGTTGCCAAAGAACTGCAGACGCTTCACAATTTACGCAAGCTTTTTGTCCAAGACCTCCAGAGCAGGGTCAAGAAGTCAGCTGCTGGTGAAGACAATGACGACACCGGCGGTAGTCTTTCCCAGAAGCAGAAGATCTCTTTTCTGGAGAACAATCTGGATCAACTCACCAAAGTTCACAAACAGGTTAAAAATAGAAAAAAAACTTCGAAATTTTAGTTTCTAATTTAATTTAATTTTTATTTTTTTAAAGTTGGTTCGAGACAACGCCGATTTGCGTTGTGAGCTTCCGAAACTGGAGAAGCGATTGCGGGCCACGATGGAGAGAGTCAAGACACTCGAGGCTGCTTTAAAAGAAGCTAAGGAAGGAGCCATGCGTGATCGTAAACGATATCAATACGAAGTCGACAAAATAAAGGAAGCTGTGCGACAGAAGAACCTCGTCAGGCGGGGACACATGGCGCAAATCGGTAAGAAATAAAAACTTGACAAGTTACAGTAGGGGATGGAAAATTTCATTCGTTTTCATTAAATTAGATTCCAATTACAACGAAATTGTTGGTTATATCGAATTTATTTTGTTTAAGAACCATTAATTGCTAAAAACAATAATAGAACGAATGAGACATTGTGTTAATGTTTATTACGTCATTTTTTAGTTGGATTAACGTTAATGTAATATTTTTTTCTGATTTAACATACTTTTTCACTATAGTTTAGTCGAATTGATTTCGTTTATGAACCATTAATGGCTAAAAACAACAAAATAACGAATTTAAAATCGTGTTAACGTTTATTACGTTATTTTTTGGTTACATTAACGTTAATGCGATGTTTATTACGTCAGTAAATGGCCATTTTCAGGAACACTTAGTCTTAAACTCGAAAAATTACGATGTTTTTGTTATGACCTAGTTCTAATGTACCTTATATACAGATTTCAAAAACTTACCCATTTTTTACTCACACAGCCAAACCGATCCGTGCTGGTCAACATCACAGCATCCAGGGAGGGAATCGCGAAGGACGAGTTGTGTTGGCACAAAACATGATCCCGCGATCGGAAAGAGAGTAATCAAACACAAACACATTTTATTTGATTAAAATTACTAAAATTAAGAACATTTTGTTTTGCAGTTAAGTGATTTGAAAGACGAAGTTGATGAATGCACAGCAAACAGTCAGTAGATCAAGTGTGTGCTTCATGTCTATTGACATTGTGGACACCGCGTCTAGGATACGATTCATCACATTTGTTTTAAAATATTTGTACCAGTGCAAGTGGGAGATTAATTAATTAACCACAAAACATTTGTTGCTTTGTTTTTTATTTTCACTTAAAAAAAAAAAACAACCCGCTTTTCTCTCGCTTTAATTTCGGCAGCTAAAAAGGTCGCGGTTTTCTCTTGATTTGATACTTCGATTCAAAATCAAAAGAAAACATTACCAAAATGTATTATTATTATTACAAAACTGTATTTTAGGCTGCATTTAATTCGATTTTCGATGTTTTAACGAGGAAAGAAAAAAAAAGCAGTGTTTTGTTGATTAACCGCGATGTGCCTGTTAATCCTTTTAATCCTTAAAAATAAGGAATTTTTACTGAAAATCATTAGCTGATCGTAGACGCGATTCTATGATACGGTTTAATGATACTAGATGGCACTGAATTTGGTTTTGAGTGTTTGTAAATGCACTGCTTTAAAAAATACTGAGAATTTAGCTTTTTAAAATGAAAATTTACAAAAATTGCATTTTCATATTTGGTAACGCTGTTGTGAAATAATATTTTAATGATTTTTCATTTCCATTTTGTTATTAATTATTATTATTATGATTATTAATCTAAACACTTCACTCCCACTGTTGCAAATATTGTGCATAAAGAAATATAAATATTTTACTTTGAAACGACACTTGTGCGAATATTGTTGAATGTAAAAGTAAAAAAAAAAAAAAGAAAAAATAACAAAATAGTAAAAATGCAAAAAAGGCTTAATTTTTCCGCTTTTAGAAATTGATATAGTATCTCCTATTATTAATTATTATACATATATGTATTTAAAAAGTAGTTGGAATGAGATTTCCTCTTTAAATATTTTTCAATTATGGATAACTATAGTTGGTGAACCCACTGATCTGCAATCAAATACTTAATTAATAAATTTAGGTTTATAATTAATTAATTAATTGGGTTGGAATAGTTAAATTTTCCGTATAATTTTTCCATTCAGTTGGAGAAGTTTTCTCTGTTTCTCGACTCTTTCGAGTCGCCATTTTTTTTTTTTTTTTTTTTTTTAATATTTTTGTTACGTTACGTTTGTTCGTTCGTTTGTTCCGGGGTACGATAAATTATTTTATTTGACATTTTTTAGGTTTGTAAAAGTGTGTTTATTTATTTTTCTTCCAATTTTTTGGAGTTTTTTTTGGCGAGAAATGTAAAATTATACCTAAATATACCATGACCTTGAGCTTGAGTTTTTGACCCACGTTTCTGGAATCACTGAAATTCATTGACATGTCACGTGATGTTTTTATCCGATTTTTTGGTCATGTACTTTCATTGCAAATTGTATGTGTAATAACTAGCACCATTTGCAATTTACATTTACAGAAATGAGATGAAATCAGTTTTTAGATGTGATACTTACAGAATCCTTAAATAACAGTACTGATAGGCGAAAAAATAAAAAAATAAATAAATAAATAAATAAATAAAAAGATGAAAATGTAAAATTGACCACATTACACAATACATACTCATTTGTTGTTGATGTATGTATGTGTCGCTGGTGGTGTTAAAGTTGACTTGAAATGCTTAGGTACATTTGATTTTCTAATGTTTCTTATATTTTTATGTTAGTGTTCGATACCTAGTACTGTTTTCAAAATAAATCTGCAGCTTTCTGCTTTTGTCCTGTAATAATTATGAGATAATAAATTATAAATTCGCCAAAATGTGTGCAGCAGTTGCAATTTATGTTTTTTAAGTGTTTAGGTAACGTTTGAAATAATTACAAGTTTTAAAATTTATGTACACCGGTATTTAAAAACTCGCCTTTAAAATTTATGGAAATATAAAACTAAAAATTATCTTTATTTAACCTCTTAAGGCTTGAAATTCAAAATACTAAATAATCCATATCATTTCAAAATAGACTTTATTCTCTCATCTCTTCCGAATTTACTCATTTTACATTCAACCTTAATTACAAGTTTCCATAATTAGTTTATACATTTTTTTCTCACTCAATCATTTAAATCTACATCGATAAAAGCGAGATTTTTTTTTACATCTTGATTAAACAGAAAACGGTATGAGCAGTTTTTTCAAAGTTGTATCAGTAGTTCGTGCATTTGTGAATAAACAACCGACAAACACACGTGAACCCCATAAATGGTGTTTGATGACTTTACAACATCCCAAATCTTCAATGGTAAAACCGAAATATCCGTAACGTTCGTCGGTCTCAAACATACTTGAATTTGTGTGTGGTCCCAAGAACTAGAAAAAAATAATTTTTTTAAATAAAAAAATATAAAAATAAATAAATATAAAAAAATAAAATATCCTACAGGTTTTCCAGAAAACGGATCGATAAAATCAGCCCAAAAACCATCTTCTTGTAATTTATAACAAATCTTTTCAGCGACTAACACAAACTAAACAAAAAAAAATTATTTTCAACTCAAATTTACATCTTAACTTCATACATTTTTCATTAAATCTTCTCTTTCACTTTCAACTTCTTCGTTCCATTCACTCATATCCCTCTTGGTTTTCTGGCTCAAAGTAACAACCGTGAACGGCATTGTTCGAATATCATAATCGGGAAAAAGATCTATAAATTCTATATTTAAAATTAAATAAAAATTAATTTCACACAACAATATTTCTTCGTCGAACCCCAAACCTGCAAGAATCAACGACGGACATCGCTGAGCTACACACTCGAGCGTATTCAACACATCATTCGCTTTGCTTTTCCTCTCAGCTTCAACTTCTTTATGATTTTGCATTATTGCTTGATAAATCACTTGTTTGTGTCTATCTGAAGCCAACTGAACACTGAATAAATCCGATTTTGACGGCGCTACTTTCTCTTTCTAAACCAAAACAAAAATTTTTTTAGATTTTAATTTTTTTAAAACTTAAAACATCACAAATTACTTTATTTACTGGTATTTGTTTCGCAATCCCAATATTCCCGGGAAATGGGAGAACTTTCTTCTCTATCGGACTCAAGAAAATGTTGTTTTCGTCTTCTATTTCTTCGAAGTCAATGCCGACTTGGCTGCTCGGTGGAAAACGTTTATCTCCCGATGAAAATGATTTCACGTGCTGTAGAATTGCGCCGAGATTCGGTGAAAATGTAACCAGTCTTTTGCTTCGGTTCATCACCTAGGGAAATTTGGGGGAATTCAGTGATTATAGTTAATTGAAATGTGTTTTTTTGATGTGTTTCTTACCCGACCGGCCATTTTTGAAATGTAAATGTAATGTTGATATATGTTATTTACAAATGTTATCTGGAATGAAATCAAATATTTATATTTATGTGATTATGAAGTTTTTTTTGGATGTTAAAGCGTGGTTAAAGGTTGCTAGTTTTGAAATTCAATATGTGGTGCGATTTTTAGGTTTTTGAACGTACGGTTTAGGTCTTTTTTTATGGGTTGATTATAGTGAAATTGTTGTACTGAAACTTGATATCCGAAAATCGATGTTACTTAATTATACATGGTGATTGTACAATTTGGTAATTTGTACATCAGTTGGCTAACAGTCAAAAATTTATCAGATGATGTCGACGTAATATTGAAAACAAAACACTGCACTTCCGTTTTAGTATGACGCCATCTGTTATTAAAGTGTAAACTAAATTTAAATAATTTAATTGGTAAAATTTGATGTGAATTATTTAAGATTTATGCAGAAAATAATATTAAGCAGTAAGAAAAAAGTAAAAATTATTTTTATTCTAATTGTGAATTGAAATCTTGTGTTTATCATCTTAGATGTTAGATTTCCTGACACTAGATGTCGCTTTCATTTAAGTGAAGCCACTCTAGTGTAAACCCGAAAACTCCATATTCAAATCCAGGTTCCATCCAAAAATACGGAGTCTTTTGAACCACAAAATCAACATTTTGAATAGTTTTATGGGTTTAAATATTTCACAAGAAACAATCGCATGTCTATAAGCCATTCAAAAAATTACTGGCGCCGATTCATCAACATTCTGGGCACACTAACAGCATCATGCATCGTTTGCACTAATTCCAGACAAATGACGACTCAATCATCACCTCGAATTTTGAGACTTTCATCAGTACCAGGATTTGACGACCGCAAAAATGACATTGTATTTTGCAAAAGCCAAAACCAGGCTCCTCCAGAATCGAGAGTCATATTCTTCGGCGGAGACAACCAAGTAAAAAAAAAATTAAAAAAATTTACCATAATTACAACAAAAAACTTAAACAAAAATTAATTCCAGGATTATCCGGAAGTGATGAACGCACACAGAGACAACCATCGCTTCATCCGCTGGAACTTGATCCAAACAGCCGAGATCCTGAGCAACAAGTTCAAGAACAGTGACATTTACATCGTTAAACCATCGCGAATGTATTTAAAATCATTCAGCTGCTTCAATAACTTCGTAAAATCGAACGTGGTTGGAGCACCGACACATAGTCCTAACAACAACGCCATCATCCATCTGAAAATGCTCATTTCAAACGCAGCTAAAACCGTAGCAAGAGAACTCGCATCGGCACACGGCGATTTGGACGTTGATACTGAGACCAAATTACCGATAATCTTAATAGGGTTCAGTAAAGGAAGTGTTGTTCTTAACCAAATCGTCCACGAACTTCATTTAATCGATTCAAACAGTGACGTAAGATCCTTCGTCGGTTTGATCACTGATTTTTATTGGTTAGATGGCGGAAATCCTGGCGGATCCGATACGTGGGTGACGAATTTGGATTTATTGAAAAAATTAGCGAGTTTAGGTTTGTTGGTGCAGTTTTTTTGAGTTTATATGCCATTTTAAATTTTAATTTTTTTAATTTTTAGATGCGAGAATCTACGTTTTCGTGACGCCGTATCAGATAAATGATGATCATCGTCCGTGGTTGAGGAAAGAAGAGAAAACGTTCACTGACACGCTCAGGAGATTGAATGCGAAAATTGAGAGGAAAGTGGTGAATGAAAGTGAACCTAGAGATATCATGTTGCATTTCGGACTATTGGAGCAGTTTTGAAAGTGTAATTTTATTTTGTGTCGATACAAAATAAATGAATGTCAACACCAAAGTCCAAATGGTGCATTTATTAATGTTAAATAAGCACGAACTGATTTGAAGAATGTAAACAACGTGACAATTTGTCGAATTCGTTATTTCTGCATCATAAATGAAGCGAGAAGCTTAAAATGAAGTTGGTGTTTGTGTTTTTAGCGATTCGAGTGATTTCTTTGAGTTATTCTCATTCAATTATTCAATGTTATTACCCGAATTGGGCGGCGAAAGGATTTCGAGAGGCGAATTTAGTTCCGGAACGCATAAATCCATTTTTATGCAGTCATTTAACGTACGTTTACGCCGAATTGGATGAAGCTAATTACATAATTAAACCGCGGAACCCCGAACTAGATCTGGAATTTAATGGAGGATTAGGTAAAGAAATAAAAATACATTTAAAATTCAAATGTAATTAATTTTTTTAATTATATTTTCAGCTCTTTACACGAGATTAACAGCTTTAAAACAACACAATTCGAAGCTTAAAGTTCTTCTTGGAATCGGAGGATTTCTCGACAGTCATCAAACTCGGATTTACGATAACGGAAAATCGAAATATTCGAAATTAATCAGCAGTCCGTCATTACGTCGTCATTTCATCGACCACGCAATTCATTTTCTTACTCAGTTTGGATTCGACGGTTTGGAAATTCACTGGGAATATCCAACGGTCGAGGAAAAATCGAGTTTCGCAGAGTTCATCAAAGAATGCAAAACGCAGTTCAATTATAATAATTTGCTTTTAACGTTGAATATTGCCACAAATCCGCCGATTATCAATTCGTACGATATCGATGCAATAAACAGGTAATTTTAATTTTATTTTAAAATTTTAATTTGTGTTATTAAAATAATTTTTTTTTTGTTATTTACAGATATACTGATTTTGTTCATTTGATGACGTACGATTTTCACGGATATTACGAAGGATCAACTAATTACATCAGTCCGTTATTCTCCAATGAAAACGAGCACAGTGTTGTGAGTTGACAATTTGAAAATAAATTTTAAAAATTAATAATATTTTTATGTATTCTAGGATAAAGCTGTGCAAACGTACATCAAAAAAGGACTTGATGCTCAGAAAATTGTTATTGGAATTGCAACGTATGCAAAATCGTATAAATTGACAAGATCAGATGTAAATGACGTTGGAAGTCCAACGACTGGACCTGGAAATGAAGGCCCTTTAACGAAAACGAAGGGATATTTAGCTTATTATGAAGTAAATTTAATTTTTAAATTTTTTAAAATTATTTTTATTTATCTTAAATCTTTTAAATAGGTTTGTGGGAATGATTGGTATCACGTTTACGACTCGAAAGGTGTTTCCGGTGATTACGTTTACAAGGAACAGCAGTGGGCATCATATAACGAGCTCGCAGCAGTCAAAGCTAAAGTAAGATACATTTTCAATTTATTTGAATTTAAAGACCAAGTGAACTGGTTCATTATTGTATGTGAATCTACACATCACAAACACTAATTAATCGTCGCCAAATGGTTTATTGACACGTTAAATTTTGTATAAAAAAAAAAAATGATCACATACAGTGAATGTCGAAAGAAAAATGGATTCTGGGAATTCTGAGTTTGTAACTCACGGAAACCCTGCTCGAGAGAATTTCAGGATTAAATCCCGGATCAGTCGCTGAAAAATAACTAAGCATTGCGGGCAATTTCTCCTGCAGGGGCAGCAGACTTCGTGACGTCGTAAATCGAGGTACCAGTAACTCCCATAATCCATTTTTTTTTTTTTTTGACATTTATTTTTCGCGATCTATTTTTACAAATTTTAACATGTCTGAAAATCATTCAGCGACGATTAAATATTGTTTTGATGAGTAGATTCATATTTAATAATAAACCAGTTCAGTTTACATGACCTTTAATAAAATTTAATGTGTACCGGTATTTTAAAGGTTCGTTACGCCTTGAATGAAAAACTATTGGGAGTTTCTTTCTGGTCTTTGGATCAAGATGATTTCAACGCTTTTTGCGGCTACGGTGTTTTCCCAATGATTAACGCTGCTAAAAAAGAAATAGCCACGCCGTCAACAGTTGGCGTGGCGAGAGAACTAAATTTATCAGGTATAATAAATTAAAAAAAAAAGCTAAATAAAATAAACTTTTTTATTTCAACTACCATACACTAAAAAATGTATTTTAGTTGACAGATGTATGTTAGATGGATTTTACCAGGATCAACTTGACTGCAAAAAGTTTTTCCAATGCACTCACGGTGTTGTCCAGAGCCGAAGTTGTGGCCAACCACTGTATTGGAACCAGACGTGTCAATGTTGTACCCCGAGTCACGAGCATTGTGGTAAAAGTGCTGATTTGTGGCATTAAGTAATAAAACGTAAATTTTTAAAAGAATAAATCAATTTTTCTGCAATTTATTTCCAATCAAAGCAAACTCTGGTGACAAATTATGGTATTTCTTAAAATCAAGTTTTCTTTCCCGCTTTTTATTGAGTAGTGGACATTGAATTCCACTTACGGCGTTATCAAGAAGTAGCTTTTCTGTTGTCGGATTCTCGATGTTAGTTTTAGTGGAGTTGAAATATCTATTTCTCCGAGACCGAGTCGGAACGCATTTTTTTATTCTGGACTGGTCACTTGTTGTCGATTCGTTCGCAAAATTTCGGCCGCAGAGGAGAAAGGTCAAGTTTTCTTCCGGTTCATTCATCTTTTTACTGTTTAAAGTCACTTTTTTGCTTTCTATCGGCGCAGAATCGACCGGAAAATGGTCAATCGGACAGACCGGTCCGTTCGCTGTAAACCAATTAATCAAACAGTTTTTGTGGAACTGAAAAAATTTAAAATTAATTTTTGTAATTTTTTTTTAATTTAGAAATTCTTTTACCCTATGTCTACAAGCCAATCTACCAATAAATTCGTGCGCTTGGAAGGATTTCAGACACAAACAACACTGAAGACCATCACTTAAAATACGACTTTGCGATGGTACAACGTGAGACGGAATCGATTCCATTATTTTCAACGCTTGTTGCCGCTTTTTTTGCCATTCTTTATCACTTAAATCTCCCATTCCTACATCTTTCTTTCCTTCACTCCCTTTGTCTGACTCAGACTCTTCACTTTTCACTTCTAAATCACATATTTTATCGGCCAAACCAGACAACTGCAAAGTTTAACACAAGTTACAAACTAAAATTAAACTTCTCAACCCAAATCAACCTCTTTTTTAAACTTAAAAAGCCTCGTTGGATCATTCATATACTCTCTTTTCAGCTGTGCAATACTGCTGAATTCACCTCTACAATACGGACATTTAACTGTATCACTTCCAGTGCTGCCAAAATCCTTGATTTGATGATCAGCCCAAATCTTCATGCAACGTATATGAACGTTATTTCCACATCCAGATCTAAAACCATAATTAATTCACCCAAAACCTTTAAACTTTTAAAAATGTTAAATTTACCTGCAGTATGTAATTGGCCAATGTTTCTCTAAGAAATTTTCTTGACAAATAGGACAAACATCTTCAGGTTCAAGTTGTTTTCTCAACTGATTTACAGGATTAACATTCCCAAAAACAGTTGTCTGTTTCTGAACTGGTTGAACAACAGTTTTCGTCTCAGCCGATAAAATCCCTTCGATTTCCCGATCAGTTAATCCCAACTGGAAGGAAACTTAAAATTCAAACATAATATAACATTATTCCAACCGATAAAAACCAACTCTGATTATCCTTGCTAATTTTCAGTCTCTTCAAAACAACCCAACAAATATGTCGACACAAATCCCTGTCTTTTTGAAACGCATTACACGTACATGTATGTCGATTCCCGATAAAAACCTTAAACTCTTTACACTCTCCTTCTTCCTTCAAACAAAACCCCAACGGCCCGATATTCCTTAAAATATAAATAGTGCAATTCAAAGCTAATTCCTGATTCCGCGCAACTAAATCGGGACACTCTTTTCGCTTATAACTCCCCATTCTGCCATTGTAAATCCCCGAAAAAAACAAAAATAAAACTCGTAAAAATCCATCAACAATAAGATATTTATTAACAATAAATACAAAAATCATTTCATTCTTTTATTCTTCAACAACGCATTTCTGAGCGAAATTTGCTTATCTCTAAACGAGCGCTTTACCTTCCTCTTCAACTTATGTTTGACCATCATAAACGCCTTCTTCTTGCGTTTATCTTTATTCGAAATACTGGCCATTGGGTTTTTCGTCTTCCTTCTCTGCCCGAACTTCTCTCTTCCCTCTCTCCCAGCCAAAACACTCTCCAACCTCGTCTCTTTATCACTCCTCGGCTTCTTGTGTAACCTCTCGATAGCAGAAAGCGACACGAACTCTCCATTATTATTATCATTTCCATCAACATCAATCTCCAACTTCCTCTTCTTCCCTCTGGATGGCGTCATTTCCTTCTTCAACTGCGCTGTGCGGATCTTCTTAAACTCCTCCTGAGACAAAATTCTATTTTGACTGACAGATATCGCTTTCTTGATCTTCTCCTCGACCGTGACTCCTTCTTCCTCTTCCTCTTGGTCGCTACTGACGTCACTCTCGTGGTCAACGTCAATCCACCCTTCGCCATCTCCATCAAAACTATCTTCATCAATCTCCAACACTTCCGGTTGCTCATTTCCCAACGTCTCGGCGCCGGAAATGTAATCCTTCGCGTCCAACTCTCCGTATTGCTTCGGTTTCAACTCAGTCGACGCTTCGGACGGTCTTCCCCTGTGTTTCCGGTTGAGTAATTTCGGGTTTTCGTGTCTGTAAAGATGAATCAACGATCTGGCGGCCATCACCACATTCTTATCTCTATAAGACTTATATAAAGCCAAATCCGACAAAAGATCTTGAGGCATCACGTAAGGACATCTGGTGCAGAGTTCCCGAATCGTGTTGAGACCGACGGTCATCACTTCCGCCGAATTCCGCTCCGATACGAAATTATTAGCGATCGTCTTGAGAACTGACTCGAGCACATCCGGCGGCACCAGTTCGTGCGACGCCTGCGCAGTGTATTGAAGTATTTTCGTCACTTCTCTCTGATGCGGTTGGATGAATCGTTGTAAAAACGGGTAGAAATTCAACACGAACAGTTGGTGGACTCCGATGAGACGGGAAATTAAGTTCATGATCATTAATTTAACCTCGAATCTCTCGTTTCGACTCTGGAGTTGTTTGAATAATCTTTCAGCCATTGTTTGTGGATCGTTGATTAAATGGAGAGCGGAGAAGTTGAAAATCGGAGCTTTATCCTTGTTTTCCTTCTTCCTCTTGTGCTTCGCCACGACTTTCTTCACTTTCTTCAACTGCTTCTTCCGTTTCCTGCTTTTCTTGTTCACCAAATTCGCTTTCACCACATCCGACGCTTTTGGAGTGTTGTCTTCGTCGCTGCTTTCTTCATTGTTATCCTTCTTTTTATCCTTTTCGTCTTTTTCCTCGTCCGTGCCGAGGAAGAAGTTGATGGCGGTCACCATCAGCTTCGTCATGGTCGAGAAACACGCAGTTACGATGGTGTTTACAGTTTTGTTGTCGTTCCACACTTGTTTTCTGTACAAATCGATCATAACATCGAGCGCCATCTTCGCCGACCGAGAGTTATTCGTTTGCAGCATTGTGAACATGAAGTTCTGCAGTGTTGTGTTGAGTTTTTGGTTCTTGTGCTTCGAGTTGACGTTTTTTATGTCAGCCGTGATGTGGCTTTGGAGGAATTTACGTAGAATTTTGTCCTGGCATTGCAAAAGGTCGAAAAAAAGCTCGAGGAGCGTCGTTGGTTGCAGAAGGTTCTTGTTTCGTAAGAGGATAAGTGCGCGGCAGAGTTTTAAACGCATTTCCGGGTGGAGAGTTGTGTGGTGGTTTTGTAGAATGTCCATCAGTTCTTGAGGGAAGTCTTTAAGATCGTTTGGATAGCAGTGCGCCACCTGTTAAGTGATAATTGAAGCTTTAAAAATTGATTTTGGATTGTTTGGTGTTGGTTTACGATACCTGGGCGAGGAAATAGATAGTTTCATCTAAGCTTTGGATGTATTCGCTCGTTTTGAGTTGGAATATTTGCATGTAGGATTTGTAATGTTGTAATTGCTGGTGGAATTCATCTTGGTAAGATTCTGGATCGCGTTTTACTAAATTCTGCAGTTGTAACAGGTTGTTTGGTAGCTGGTTGTTTACACGTTTCCTCATCTTGATTTCTAGATTGCATAAAAACAGTTAGACATACTTATTTTGGTGTAAAACACTGGAATACACACGTGGAGCGATCTTAAGCCTCTAATTCGCGCGACATCTATTGGCAGTTTTTGAATTAATCACCGTAAAAGAAATCAAAACCAAAATTTAGTTATTTTGCGAGTAAATGTTAATTATTAGTTATTTTAATTTAAAAGTGTTT
>JAQFZP010001192.1:0-21428 GCA_034695745.1 Geophilus truncorum | reverse complement strand
AAAAAATTTAAAGGCCAAGTAAACTGAAGTGATTTATTATTAAAAATGAATTTACTCATCACATACAGCAAAAGGGAAAGACAATAGTGGCATTCAATATCTTTGTTTTTGAAGTTTTTGAAGTTTTTATTTATTTTGAAAATTGTTTTTGATACACAAGTCTAAAGAGAAATGATTTTACAAAAACCACAAAAACTTCAAAACCCAAAATATTGAATGTCACACTATTGAATGCATCTATTAATTTGGTATAGAAAAATAATATTTTGGTCTATTAAATTTCATGTAAAACAATTGCAAAAAGTTGTTCGGGGCTGATTAATGTTTTGAAATTGAATTTTGAGTCTCTGACACACAAACTTGTTATCATTAAAATTCTAAGACCAAATCTTGGCTAAAGGTTGATAACAGTCTAAGCTGCTTCTTGTAGCATGAATCGCCTGCAATGCATCTCTTGATTTTGAATTGAAGCATTGCAGGCAATTCATGCCACAAGGGGCAGCTGAAGTTGGTGACGTCACTCTGCACAGTTTCCTTTTTGCAATAATGTTACACTACATTTATCAAGCTAAAATATTAATATTTATGATGCGTACATTCATTTTAATAATAAACCACTTCAGTTTACTTCCCCTTTAAAATTTTTTTTTTCTAATAAACAACCAACGAGTGCACAAACAATCGCAATTTGTTTTTGCAAGGTGTCACTTTCTGATGACCACTTTTCTTTTGTTCTGGAGCTGATCCCGTGGATTGTGAGGGCGGCTTAGCGAGACAAAGGCATCAACGCGCACGGGGGATTACTGCACGTTTGCTGACTCGATTTTCGAGCAAAAGGGGGTTGTGTGGAGAGAAGCAAAGGTGGAAAGAAAAAATATAAAGGCGTGATTCGAAGAGCACAGCTTCTACGCCCGTTGAGCAGACGAGGGAACAAGGTGCTGGATTTGCGATACAGCTGAACGGGTCACTGCTTGGCATCTTTAACAAGACCGACGTCTCGCCTTGCTTTTATTTTATCTCGAGTCTTTTTTAGGACTCAAGTTGCTGAAAGAAGCAAAAATTTTGAATTTTGTGATTTTTTTTGGGTGTGAGAAAAAATTCAATTTTATTCTTCTTATTTCTCGTAAGAAGAATTTCAGCTCATTTTTTTTTATCTTCTGTGCCAAATTACCGCATGTATGCGGGTATAATGTGAGAAACATTTTACGAAAATATGTAAAAGGTTTGGTGGGGGGGTCGTAATATACAAGAGAGGTTAATTTTATGAAATTTTAATTTGACACATGACATCTTCCATGTCGATATATCGTACATAGAATGTACTTGCGTCTATTTGCATGTTAAAATAGTGGTTAAAAATTAAAATAGCTGTAGCAGCTGATAGCTAATCAAGACTAATCAAAATATAATAAATATATTAATATTGTCCAACATGGCCGTGGAATTTATCATGGTTTTCCACAAAATGTCGGGAGTCGCATTATATATGAAGGTTAAATTTTTATTTTTTTATTTTTTTACTGCTGAGAAGGTTGCATTTTACATGCCATTGTATTATACATATATACAGTAAATATATTTTAACTTATCTCAGAATTTTCAGATAAGAATAATATACCAACCAATGAGAGCACAAGCTCGAGGGTCATGAGTCATGACCGTGCATTGGCTAGTCAAATGGGATTTTTCTTAGAACTCTGAACACCTACCAAAACAAATTTCTTTTTGTCTTTTCTTTTTTAGTGTGAACTTCATGTTAGAGAGGAGAAAGAAAGAAATGGGTAGTTTTGTGGTCATTAAAAACGAGTAAAGGCTGCTTTTTCTACAATGAGTGCTGTTAGGACAGAAGCTATAAATCGTGTCCTTAGAATCATTAAATTTTTTTCCTCCCATTTTCTGACCATTTGCGACTTTTTTTCTTCATTTTGTGCCCCTGAAATGAAATCTGGGTTTGTTTAATGATAATAAAATGGATTTATTGCGCTGAAATTGGATAAGAGTGACTTGTTTGCGACATCTTTTGTAGAATGACCCATTAACTATTTAACTAACCAAAAATGAAGTTGTTGGGCCTTACTGCCTTACTATTACTGAGATTGCTAAAAGATTAACTTTAGGTTTTTTTTTTGCTTTAAAGCTTTGTTAATTAAAAAAATTATTAAAAGAGATCACGTTGCTTCTTACAAAGTTTTAACTTAAATTTTATTATTCTGAAGCTAATGATTTGTCTCGGGCGCATGCTTGATTTCTAACATAATAGGTAAACATTACCGTATGTCTCAAGGATTATATTATGTTATGCATGTCTAATAGATGCTACTTGTACACTAATATTACCAGAAACCAACAGCTAGAAGCACGGAATAAATTTCAAGTACGGTAGTTTGTTTTGTAAATAAAATGACATACCGTATTCATGCTTGTATAATGCGAGAAATTTTGTCCAAAATTCTGTTAAAAGTCTGGTGAGTTAATTTTCAGAAATTTTAGTTTATTGATATAACGTATTTAGAACGTACTTAATTCTAATAACGTGTTAAAATAGTGGTTAGATTAGCTACGGTATATAACTAATTAGTTAGTAGGTGTTTAAAATGAGGTTATTTAGGCTTATATCTGATACTAGTATCAAACTTTACTGACTACTATTTGGCGAGTTCTCAACCGGAAGTGACTTTAATAACACAGACTTGGGTTCTTTTTCGTTTTCCATCTGTTTCACTGCACATCTCGCACTGTAAAACATTTATTCCCGACTGATTTCTTTGAATAATACATCACCAAATATTCGCACCAACTTCATTTGACAAACATGGATTTCTCTCTCCTTTTCTCCAGCAAATCTTGACTATAAATTCTTACCTTTGAGGGGTTTGCTCTTGGGATGAGAGCTGAATTTCTTTCCCCAATATTTATCCACTGAAATATTTACTGACTTTGCTCTCTAGTCAGTGACTGGAAAAAGAAAGAGGAAAAAAAAGGATATAAGTTTATATTTTCTCAATATCTTATATAGTACAATGTATTTTGTTTATTGTGTTTTGAAAGAAAATTTCTGGAGATGAGATTAAAGGTGATTGGTAAAAAATAAACATTTTTTTAAGGAAATTTTATTAATTTGCTATTGATAATCAGTTTGATCACAATATGTTGGAAATAAGGGTGAGACTTAAAGTGGGTGGTCGGTGGTGTAATGAAATTATTGTTATTACTCCCATTTGATTGGCACATTTCCCAGTCTTCAAAGTGTAAGGTGTAATGTTTAGGAACGGTAATTAGCTGTTAGAGGAAAACTTAGCACGAATCCGATGATTGATTTTTGGAATTCCTTTTCTTACCTGGTAACTACTGAGCAATTATTGTAAGTGGGTTGCAAAAAATAATTTTTTTCTTTTATTCAGAGCGGTCAGTAAAACACTTCCGGTTGAGATAAAGCCATTGAACTTTATTGACAGCTGCTCCAATGACAGTAGATAATGGTCGATTACGTTTCAAGCTGTTTTTGAAGGATATCACCAAAGATTTTATGAACTTAAAGCTGTTAATAATATTATTCAAAGAAATTTTAATTCTGAAACTCAAATGATTAGTGTTCAAGTTGAACGTTCTTTTTCATAATACGAAACGGTATTGCGAACAAATCGGCAAAGTTTCACAGCTGAAAATTTTTCTAAATGTATTTATATTTACTGCAATTTGAGTCTATAGAATTTTGATTCGTACTAATCAATTCTTTGATTAAATGTAAAAAATTATACACATTAGCATATTTTTGAATTTTTTGAGAATGTATTTAAATATATTGCATGATGTCTGCTTATTCTGGCCATTTTGAAATGCATATTCGCAAAGCCCTAATAATGTCCTAGAAAGTCACTAACTTTGTATACTCCAACTCAACCGGAAGTGCCATAGGAGACCCCTCCAAATCCCAAAATCGACACCCACCTTAACCGGAAGTACCATAAATCATCTCCACAGATAAAGAGAAATCAATAACAACTCAACCCAATTGTGATAAAAGAGGAAGCAGTTGCATTATTTATTTTAGTCATTTATTTTATTTCCTTTCAATATTTGCCATCAAGCCTTTTGTTGCTCACCTTTCTTCAGAATCCTGTTTTCTGTCTATGTCATGCGAACAAAGGATTTACTCTATTGAAAACTCTTAAAAATGAGCGTTTTGAATTTGGACGAGCTTCACTTATATTTCAAACAAAATCTCATTTTTGAGCCCATTAAGCTGCTAGATGCTGCTCTGCTTAACTCGCACGAAATGAGAAATCAATACGAATCGGATGGGAAACTAATTCCATTTTTTCCCATCGTCGTCCAGAGATGGCGGGACGCGGGTTTACTATTATGCGAGACTCATTTGTCATGCGGTAGAAATTCCATCCCAACGCTGAATGCTCAGTTTTAACAAATCCCGCGAGATGAAGTGCTCATCTCGTTTCATCTGCTGCTTGCGATCGCCTTCTCTCTTCATCATTACACGGAAATGGAATTGAACTGTGTTTTCGCGTCTAATTCCGACTTCCGAGTTGATGAGCAATTGATAGAGGTAAAAGGAAATTAAAGTTTACTTTCGTTTGGAGAATGAGAATTGTTTAGAGAAAGAGAGATAGAGATAGAGATTAGATAGAGATAGATCAAGCTTTCAACAATAAAAAATGTTTTTAAAAAATATTTTTTAGAGTTGTATTTGATCTCGAAATCAACATTTTATATTGTAAAAAAAAATTAAAAAATTATGCATAAATGAACATGTTTTTGAATATTTCTTTTGCATAATTGGGTCACGTGTCATGCAGAATTTTTTACGGTATTGTTCACACGTTAATGTTTAACAGTCAGTCTCGAACTGATCAATCAATGTCGACTTTCTATCATCTATTAACTTAAGTCTAAGGAATGGGGATAAAGTTACCTGCAAGTCATGCATTTTTACCTAATTTTGACTTACAAGGTTGGATTGTATAAAGTAATTGCAACAAAACAAGATTTATTATTTTTTTTAAAGGTGAATTGGCAGTTCAAAGATATGCCAGTCATTGGTTAGGTTTTCTTACTTATTGCATTCAAGTGTGCAGGAAATTGGTTTTAAATTGGATTTAAAAAATAAAGTCAGTTTGAAGAGCTGATAGGACAAATCAATTAAAAATTTACATAAATACAATTTAGCAGAAAAAGTTTTCAAAAGCATTATTACTAAGGTTGTTAATATCATTTTTTTATCACCATAGTGTATTTACAATTTACATAGATTTTTAATCAGTTGTGCTCAATCGGTTCCTCACATTGACATTATTTCTTAAACCGGTTATGAATATGAACTATTAAGGCGTGTTGATACATACAGTTTCAGCATTAAGTACGCATAGCGTGATGCATCATGGGCTGTGTTAGCAAGTGCTTCCACAGTAATTCTTCCAACGACTTTATTTCACATATTACACTTTCTTGGTAAATGAGAGGTCAAGTTGCACTATCTTCAAAACTCCATCGCTGTTTTTGGCGCATCAATTGCAATACACGCGCGAGTGTCTGGCACAGATTCATTTCCAACGTTAAATGTCTGGCGTAGTTATGCTGCGAGATAAACTGCAAGTCGTCGAAGGTCTTGCGCCGAGCAAATCTCTTTCGACACACTCCTTGCTTTACACCGTAACTCGATAATGAGGGGCTATGATTAACAGTGGGAGCGACTCGGCTCGATGACATTTGCAATTACCACGAGCAAAGACGATGAGCCCCCAGTTAAACCCTGTTTGTGCCGGTTGCTACGTTGCAATTGCACATTAAATGATTTATCAAAACAAGTGCTTTTAATGATGGGGGTTTTTCCTTTGAGATTATTAATAGAATGAGAGGTTTTTCTTGTTGTCGCGAAATTGCAATGTTTTTTTTCCTGATATTTTATTCATTATAACTTAATGTAGCTTCGGGCAAAGTTGGCTTTTGAGGCGTACACAATAATGTCTTCGTTAGTGTGAGATGAATAGTAAGGGTCGAGTGCAATGAGATTTTTTTTTTTGCGTGTAAGAAAAATAAAGATGAAAAATGTTGTTACAATATTACTTAGTGTTGGCTAAAACTGTGGTTGGTGCAACTACTTTTGGGGGTTGCGCAGTATAGGTCATTAGCATTTAAGTAGTTAAGCATGCCTTAGCATCTTAGTTAGCTCTCTCCTGATGTCCCCTAATGATTTTTTTTAACTCAGTAAAAGTTACTGAGTTCATAATCGTGAAAAGTGTGATGCACGAAAACTAGACTCTTGCTAGTTCCGGGTTAAATTTCAGTTAATGACAAAACTCAACACAATTCTGCACGGAGGCAAAGTGTAATACAGTAGATGGAATTCGATTCAAGCACAGTTATAGCTTAGATTTTAAGTTGCAACTTGCAGGAATTGTGTATTCCATGACTTGCTCTAAAGATACTTTCACTTTTCTTACGAGTCATTTTTCGGTGTAGAGGGTTTTCACAATCTCTTTTCACAAAATTTAGCGGGTTATAAATCATTTTACGACGATTAAGTGGTGGTTTTGGATTCACTTATAAAGTTTTTATCTTTAATTATCCTAAAACATATTTTTAAATTTTTTAAAGTTTCATCATCAAAAATTAAGCTAAAAAATAAGTTCAATTTTTTTTATTAATGTTTACACTACAATTACAAGAGATAAAAATGTTAAAACTTTACTGAAGTTGTCCTTTAAATTTATTTTTATTCGTGAAGCATTTTTTATGGTTTTCTACAAGGGTTTCTTTTTAATTGGGTTCTTTGTTTATGTGTGCTCGTATGTAGTAAATGAAAAGGTCTTTTTTACGATTTTCTTGGAATAGGTGTTCTTACGGTTTTACCTTTCTTGGACGGAGAAACTAACTCCTCCAATTACGCACCATGCACGGCTTCCCTTCTCAACACCTGAATTTGCACTTGGCGCTAAATAATGAGACTGTTTCTATAGCAACAATCATTGCTTCGCTTCCCCATTATTTTTTTCACCCTCTTTTTTTCTCTTTCTGTAACATATAATTACCTTTTTCGTTTTTAATACTCCCAACCCACGTAATTAATTACTTTTTTAATTCGTGGGCTTAGAAAGTAAATTAATTAGTGAGCCAAAGTGAGATGTTTGTTGGATAGTACTAAAATTGTTGTTTCCTTTAGTTTGTTTTTGATATATTTTTATTTAAAGTAAATAAACGTTTTGCAAAATTATTTGCGCAATCAACATTTCTGTGAGTGTTTGTGTTTCGTTGCTGTGGTGATGGTAAACTCAGAATTTTGATGTAGGTTAGTAGGTAATGGCAATTTATTTTTTGAAATAAAAAAAAACTGAAATTTTATAAAAATACGAAATATCTTAATTATTACTTCGTACAAAAAAAAAAATTAAAAATTATTGTAAACAAAATGCGTTAATTAAAATCGTACAGTTAATTATGAATTTTGATAGCATATGAAAATGTGAAAGTTGAATTAATTACATGTTGATTTTTAATTAACAATGACGCTTTACCCGTTGATTATTTTACTGGCACTATAAGTAAAAAGGTCTCGTCTTAGTAGGGCAAAGCAATGATTGGATGTCAGTTATCTCGCTCGTGCGCTCTCATCGTTATTAGGAGAGTAAAAATAATTAAGAGACAGATTGGGTTTCGTTTTGTGTTAGATTTACTTCGGCATTTGCAATAATCATCCTGCAAAGTGAGAACACGCCATCTCGTCCAATTAAACGTTGCTTTCATTAGGATTCATTGGCAGTGGCGGGGGGATTATTACAAGCTTTGTTTGCACGCGTCACGTCACATCGAGTCGTCATTTCTTAGCACTGTAACCTGAAAAGGTTAATATTGGAACTCCTGGTGGAGTTTCGGGTGTAGTACTAACGATTTCTGTACAAATCCAATTGAAGGAGTGCTTCGGACCGTTTTGGTGTTTATATTATTAAATTTCGAATGAAAATTCGTATTGTTGTTGCTTTTGCACACCAAAGGAGATTGGTTCCCTGGGTGCGAAATTGATGAATTAACACAATATTTATTGCAGCCGGAACTTGATTTACATTATTTACTTAAAGTTGGTTATTTTGCAACTAAGAAATCAAGAAAAATAAGTGAACAAAGTTTCTTCTTTGTTTTTACATAAAAGAGTATTGGGAAAAGTGTGATTTGTGTTTGCAGGAAAGCATCAAACTTTAGACCATATAATGTCTGTGGTTGATGAGAAGACTCCTCTGTTTCAGAAAGGCGTCATCAGATATGTTTGCTAATAACGTCTTAAATATTATTTTTTTTTTTACATATTTCTTGCAGGAAAATCTTTACTTTTGGTGTTAAATAATTCATGCAATCATTTAACTCTAAATGCAAACGTTTTCCTGCAACTTAGGAGTGGTAAACAATATTTAAAGATATTGTTAAGTGGGGTAACCTAATGGAAACTTTCTAAAATACAACTTTTGTATGTGGTTAGTTTTGTTACGTGCTTCTCAATGTTTGCAGGAAAGTCTAAGATTACGGTACGTCATTTCTACTGGGAATTCAATAGGGATTTTATTATATAAAGTCGAACCCTGACATCTTTCGGATCGGCTGAAAAATGACGCTACATCGGGGTTCATATTACAAGCGATCAAGTTTTAAGTTGCCACCTTATGCCGGGGGAAAAAAGATTGCGCTAGAACAGGGTTTACGTTATATCAGACTACTTTACATCGGGTTTCGACTGCACTTACAGTACATATGTCTACAACATTTACAGTATTTACTGTGGTACCGTAATGTACTTTACACATTTTCTGAGTCTTTTTGACATGTTTATGTCACTGTTTTTCATCAAATTGGAATGGACATTAGTGTCTGATAAGTCTAAAATCAATGAGAAAAACAATTGAACTGTTAAAAAATAGTTCACGCAGGATAGAGCTACCACATGTTACGCAAAGTGAAGTGCGTCAATGGCTTGACGTGCTAGAATCGATTGATCAGGAAGAGAGGACTTTCCTCGATCACCTAGTCTTAATCCACTAAACTTTACATTTTGGGAATTGCATTTTGCTGTATAAATCAGAATCTATGTCACATTCAGGAGAAAATTATTAAGGTTTCTGCCAATTTCAATTTTAATATGACGTAAACATTGAAATAAACATCAACAGCGAACACAGGTTGTAAATATTGTAGATACAATAAAACATATACAATACAAAGTCCCATTGGTTCCAGACTTAAAGGTCACCCTGTATTATATTCTAATAGGAACTATAAATAAATGGTTAGATTCATTCTAACCAAAAGTTGCAATAAGCACCATAATCACAATATCAATTACAATGGTGGTAATGTTCTATTACTAACCAAAACCACTATCAGTCTTGTCACTGACCTGTCTTTTCTGTTTCTCTTTGTTTAGTGTTATTTGATTGACTGATTACGAAAAAAGAATTATTTGTAGAGTGGTCATTTCTTCGAGTGGCTATTGGCAATCAAGTGGCTCGAGGGTATTGTCCGGGTTTGTAGACAGTTTGAGTGGCGAGCTAATTGATTTTGAGGGGGCAGGGGGATCCCTCTTCTATTTCTCCTGAGACTGGGATGAAGAGCTTTGACAGTGATGAACGACGTACAATGCACAAAAGAACAACCTGCTGCTGGCTTAGCTCGAGGTGGAGAAATACTTCTTACTACTGATTCTTACTTGTAAATGAGAAGAGGTGATTTTTCATCTGTATTATTTAACATAAAATTATCTATTTTTTTTCTTTGAAAGTTGGCAAATCTTAACTGGAGTATTTGATTTTTTTGAGTACAATTGTTAGTGCAACCGAAAAGTGCCATTGCTTTGGTGGATTGTTTTGGTTTTTAGTGTTATGCGATAATGGCAAAAATAGTTTTCATTATCATATGAATAAATTAAGTAGGATGCTCGATGTTTTGGCCACTAGGTGTGTAATCATCTTTAGAAATGGTGATACAAATTTGCAAAGTTTGCGTTGTTGGTAAATGCAAATAGCTTACATTGTTAAGAAGTTGTTGCAGGGTTCATACATTGTTTTCACACATGCACTAGACGTAAAAAGTAGACATAAGAAGTACACTTGTTTATTTCGACTAAAACAGCTAATAGAAATGCAGCATTAGAACCAGTCTGATACTTACACTAATTAGTCACATGAAAGTCTTCAGCAAAAATATTTGGAGTGAGTTTTCTTAGCATCCACACGAACAAACTTCAAAAACTATACACAGTTTGATTCCTTTTCATGAAAGGAATCAAATGAGCTAAATAGTTTTTTAAATTGGTTGAGAATATTCGAAGTTTCAGGTGTCGAACTGCAAACGGAGCCAATTTTGGTCACGTGGTTCGAATCTTGGCTTGGTGTAAGCATCGATCTATGACCATGTACTACTTACACTTTTGTCCATTCTTTACGTTGCTGCAAATTTTGCTTACTTACGACCCACAATGCATCGAACTCGGCTATTTATTAAGTGTGAACACCTGTGTGCTAGGTTCTGTAGAAACTTGGAAACTAACTTTAAAAAAAATTGAAAGTCAACTTTTTCATCACAATTCCTTCTAACTTTTTTAGCACAATATTTTTATTACAAGAGTGTAGTGTTACATAATTTTGATACAAGAAGTGGTTGTCACAAGCTGGCAAATGACTGCCAAACAACAATTAACTTCAGCAACATTTTACATGTAACTCTTGTAATTGCTTCACTTCTCTTTCTATTTACTTCAGTTATTTCCTATTTTCAGTATTTCATACTTTTTCAATTGTCCAGTTCTGACATCTTTTTTTTCTTTTTTGATTTGCCATTAAGTCTACGGCTACATGCTTTTACTCTTCTTATTTTTTCTCTTCTTTTTCTTTTCTTTCTTCTTTTCTTTCTTTTGTCTTATCACACACAGCTGTCTCTTTCTTTTTTTCTTTTGCCATCCTGTCTGCAACCAACATTTGGTTCTGTCACCTATAATTGACTTTCCTCTTACTATTTCCCATACAATATTTTTTTTTATCTTTTAGGCTCAAGTTTTTCCAACATTACTTCTTTTATCTTTCTGTTATTGATTTTTTTGAGAAGAGAAAATTTTTGATATTCATAATAACATTTTTTTCTTTCTTTAGTTTACAATTTTTTGGTTAATTCTGATATGATTGCAGAGAAAATTAGTTTGTGCGCACTCATTAAAAAATAGAATAAAGAACGATGAAGCTTAATTAAACAAGGTGAATGTGAGATTAATGTGGAATTTTGAAAATAATTAAAAATTAATGAAGTCACTTTTGAAATGAGGTCAAACTAATGGCGACCTGTAGAGGAAGTACAAGGCAATGTTTCTTTGTCTAGACAATGACTGTAAATTGCCAGCACTTGTCACAAATGTCAAGAGACAGTTTATAAATAACAAATTCCTTGTAATAAATTTTTAAAAACAAACTTTAGTAATCTGATTTGTAAAATCTGATTTTACATGAAGTAAAAATTACAAATTTAATGTTTTGAATAGTGGGCTTGTAAGAATGTTGTTGTTATGTGAGAAATGTTATGCAAATTGGATTGTACATTTGATGCAGGATTGAGTTAGAAGAGAGTAGACATAAATTTGTTAGTTGGTTTTAAGGTGATATTTTTAGTCTTGCATTTTTCAATTTTTAAAGATCTTGGTAGGAAAACCAATTTTATGCTCATGAAATTAACAAAACCCACTCAGCAATCTTTTTTTTATTCATTTTATATTCAAATTTGATGTAAATAAGAAAAAGCTTGCTTATTCCTTATTTCACAGATTCTTTTGTTTCAAGTTTTCAACATTTCTCGAATTACAAATGAGTGCTTATATTTATTTCTTAGTTTCTGTCATGTGTTTTATGCTTCTGAAGCTAATGGTAAGAAGAGAATTTTGTATGATTTTACATATATTTTGATGGATTTATTTAAAACCAGTGGTTCTTAAACTTTCTAGAGTCGCGATTAACTTTTTATGAACAACAAACGTTCGCGACTCGTATAGGTTTAATAAGGTTGAGACATTCAACTTTCTACAATAGTTCTACAAATAAATTTTCCATTGGAAAAAATTCTAATTCATGCACTGTTAGTTAAACTAGATAACAATGGTAAGTGAAACTTACTGCTCAAGACTTATAAAATAAGTTAAGGTATCTAGTTGGCAAATAATAATAAAGTAACAGTAATATAAAAATTCTGAAAAATGTCATCTTGTGACTAACTCTCTACATACTGTACATTGTATCAAGAATAGATAATATCAATGAAAGTTTTGATGATATATGGGTTTATAGCATTCTTTGGTTTACAGCCTTTGAATACCCTCGTTTAGAATGTAACATTTAAGCATCATTTTAATTTTTGATACACTTATAAACCAATTCGCACTTCCAATTCTGAAAATCTAGTAATTAAACAATAACTATCCATTTCGTAAACTGACTTACCTCACCTTTAATGCTAGCAAATTGAATTTCATAACCCATTTAACCATTCAGAAAACCCAGACTTGACTAATCACATTTGCCAAACATCAAGTTGTAATCTTAATTCACAATTTCTACAGTCCGATTAATGCGATAATTACCACATTGAAAACGCCAGCTTTAAGTCCCAACTTAACCCTTTGTTCCCCACCCATTTACCGCGGTTCAAAGGGGTGAAAAGCGCTCGACATTCCCTAAGGATCCTTGGGGCTTGCAACAGCCAAGTTTGTGGTCGTTGTCACGCAACTCACGACCCGCCTTCTACATGGCTGCCTTCTAAGGGGCTAAATGCGGAAGTTGGCCGACGTTAATCCTTTAACGTAACCCTGTCACTCAAGCGCACGTATGTGGCGAATTGGCAGAGCTCAGCCGGAGACAGCAATCACGTGCCAATTCGATCTTTTTCACTCATTCTCCAGTGGAGGTCGAGTGCCGAGATTTGGCTGCATCGGGTTTTTCAAAAACCCGATGGACGCTGGAGTCGGTGGTTGGAGCCGTTCTCTCGGAATGACATTAGCTCGTGGCGATTGATGGTTCGCACTATGGCTTCAACGGAGCGCTGGAGCGGAGCGGAGTAGATGTAGTTGATTTACACAGGGAATTGAGCCGATTCGATGAATCCAGTGGCGCTTTTGCGCAGTGTTTGCTATGATGAATGGGTTGAGGAAGAATGTTTGGTTGATTTTGTTTGTTGCTTTGTTTTGATTGTGTTGTTTTCGGCTTGGATTTGTTGTTGTTGTTGGATGACGTTGAGTTTGCTTTTGTTGCTACTTGCAGAGCAGATGTTTTATTTATGGTTTGTTTTTGCATTAGAAACGTTAGTGGTTTTCTATTGTAGTAGTCTCGGTCGAATATTAAATGCTTTTATAATTAATTTGTAATGCAAAATAATTATGTGATGCACTAAATGAATTTAATTAATTTTACACAATTAAAGGTAATGCTTTTTATGGTAATGGTGAGAATTGAGTTTCTTATTTATGCTTATGTAGATAATACCTCAGTGTTTATTATTGAATAATTTAAGTCCAAAATTGAATATACAATCAACTCTCTTATATCCGGCTACAGTAATATCCGGCCACCCCTTTTATCCGGCCAAAAATTCCAAACCGTTTCAATGTTACTCTCTTTTATTCGGCCACCTCCTATATCCGGCCACTTGCCGAACCCCGCCTATGTCCGGATATAAGAGAGTTGACTGTATTTATTTTAGACTTTGGGTGCGATTGACTAATGTTTACTTTACTTAAGGTGCGTTTGCACTTATATATTTTTTTGTGTTCGAGCGAGGAAAATACTTGTATTTTGTTAAAAAGCTTGCAAAATTGTGCTTCTGTTGATTCTAGATATAGATTTAGCTGTCATTCTTATATTATGGTTGAGTTAGTCAATAAAATGTTATGTATTGTAAATTTAACAATTAAAAATCACACTTCTATAATTTTTTCGTCATTAGTAAACCCTTGATTTTTAATCTGACAATCACAACACCTATTCTAAAATCGAGATTGCGAATTTCTCACGTCTAGTGAAAACGCTATTTATTACCTTAATAAAATTGACGACGAGAAAGACGGCTTAAAACAGCTCAGAAAAATTTTCTTCCTCAACACATTAGGGTTTTTACGAGGCCGATTTAAGTGTTATAGTTTAATTCCAGCCAATATAATTTTTTCTTTACTTTTTCGAGAGAGCGTGGGAGGAATCATTCAGAGTTTAATCACGGGCATGCTAAGCAGATGGATTCTAACAAAAACTTCATCTTCACCCACTCCATTCAACCTGATCGTGAGCTCTCTTACAAATTGCTATTCCAGATCATCGGAGAACAAAAGTACGGTAACGCAATTTTTAACTTTTTGACAGGAAATAAAATTGATAAAATAATAGCAAATTCTAACTTTTCTAGCAGAAAAGCCAACTTTTATATTATTTTCTAAAAAAAAAAACATTATTCCAATCACAATTCTAATGTAGGTTAATACTTGTCTGCATTTATACGTAATGGTACCATAGTATAATGTCATCAAATCTAGATTTTCTCATCAACCAAACTTAATTCAGAGGTGAATTAGATTGGAATGTCTAAACACAAACTCATTTTATGGGAGTGGGTCAGCACTTGCAAGTTAGTCGATTAAGTAAAGAAAGCAAAGTCAACTCACTTTTACGAGAAATAGTTTTGTTTTAATACATTACAGAATGTCTAATTTAATTATTATTTAGAAATTTATTAATTTAAACTACCCATTGGTTATACTCGGAGTAGTAGATTGAAATTAACTTGCTGTGAACACTTTGTCATTCTGGTTAGTATAAATAAGGATTAGCCTGGATTCAATCATCACAATCTAGATGTGCTTGGTGTTGATGTATTATTACTTCCAGTTAATGACAGTGAAGTTACTGTCAATCATATATTTAACTAATGAGGGCAAAGCTTAGCCCTTATTTTGTTTACCAATTTAATTGATATATGAAGATAATATGTTGTTTAAGGTAGTGGTCATTAGTGATCTGTTACAAAACATTAAGCTATCAAATATTCACAAATAACCATAAAATTATAAAAATTACATTAATCATAGAATAAGTTTTACATAGAATACTTACTTAATTTCATGTTTCTAGCCTTAGGTATGCTAAAGTTAGTAGAAGGAACTTGCAGTAAACAGAATATGATTATTCTGCATTTAATGCAGTTCTTGGCAAAACAAACATATCTTATGTAAACACAAACACAAGCCACATCTTTTGTATTTATACTTTGTTGCAATCACAATCACAGTTAGTTCAACATAAAAGTGAAAATACATTTTGTTACAGAAAGAACTGTAATGTTTAGGTAATCATCTTGACACAGCTGCAAGTTTTACAAAAAAAAATAAGTTACTGAAGCTTTCCTGCAGTGCATGTTGTAATTGTTATTTTGACTCCCTCTGGTGGCCTCTAACAAAACATTCATATTAGTTACGGGCTTAGTGGTAAAAGTGACGGGGGTCTTGCAGAGAAGTCACGTAACGTTGTCGATTGATTAAAGGGTGGGTCGGTAGAGGAAGAGAAAAACAAAGTTATTCGAGCAGCGACTGAGTGCCCATATAAAAATGGATGGTATTTGTGGAGCACGATTGTTATTCTGAGGGTGGACCTTTTTCCAAAATGCCTGCTTCTGGCGATGAGGGAAGAACAATTGTAGGCTGAGACCAAACCAACCGTGTCCCTCGACTACAAAACGTCTCCAAATTAAAGTAGAGGGGGAGAAATTCGGTTTGGAATTAAATTTACACATTGCACTGTTTTCAAATTTAAATTTTTTTGGATTTTAATTTTTATATTTTTTAAGTCGGTGCGTTAAGACTAATTACATGATTAAATACGGTTTTTGTGTGGAAAGGAATATTTTACTTTATTTTTTTAATTTTAATTATTTCAGTTCACTTTGTAATTTAATTAATGAGAGTCCAAATGGATTATTTTTTAGGAAAAAGAAAGGTTTTGTAGAGGGGAAAAAAATCGAATGTGTTCAAATTATTCACGGATTTCTATTCCCTGAAACATTTTTTGCATTTTTCCAGGATATAAATAATGAATAAGTAGGTGAGAGGAGAGAACAGCATTTTTTGGTTTTTTTTCTTTTGCATTTTTTATACAAAAAATACAATTTATGCTATTTTTTCACATCGATTTATGCAGCAGAAGTTTTGTAAAATTTGATTTACCGGTAAATGTTGTGTTGAATTTTTAGGTTGAGTGAGCTGAACTAATTTATTATTTAAAATGAATGCAGTTTTATTAAATTTAGTGTAAAGTGATTACAAGAGCCATTTGAAATTGTTTGTCATCTGGAAATTGACAACAATGATAGCAAATCTAGCTACCCCTTGTAACATGAATTGTCTGCAACACATCTGTTGATTTTGAATGGTAGCATTGCAGGTATTTCATGCTACAAGGGGCAGCTAGATTTGGTAACATCAGTTCAGGTAGTTTCCATAATTTTTTACACTACATTTAACAGGTCAAAAAAATATTCAACTATACAACATCAATTTCTGTAATGAGATGATTAATTTTTAAATAACAAATTTTGTTCACATGACCTTTATCCAAGGTTGATCACATATCAATCTTTGAAATCACATATTGATTCCAAACCTCACTCCATGGTAATGGAATTAAACTTTCTCCTTAGAACTTACATTACAAATGAGGTGAAACTGATTAACGAGCAGAGTCAAGAGCAGTGTTGAGTAATGGCTGATTGACGTGACTGCGGAAATCGTTACCCGCCTGCCTCATACCCTGACGCAAAGGTGTGGTCGAGTGATATATGCAAATGAGTTTATCCCCGCAACAAAAGTCGCTATAAATTTACATTTTCCAACGACCTTGACAAAACACGAATTTCTCCATGTTTTTTCCTCAAGATGGATGTTTTTGCTTTAGCCGGGAATTATGCCTCTCTTGTTTTGGTAAGAAACGGACGTGTTGTGCAGTGCACTGTTGCCCTCGAGTCCCAATTGGATACTATGAGATCGAAGCAAAAACACTACTGATAACTGATTTACGAGCGCGTGAACTGGCTTCAGTCGCCCTCTCTTTTGTGCGCGCAATGAACGAGCCATTCTTCAATTTCATATGTCCCCAGTCGTCTCTACTAACAAATCACTCGAGCTAACTACTTTTTCTGTTTGAACTTGTGTGAATGTTGTTGTTTTTTCTGACTTTTTTTTGTTCACTTTTTGCTTTTTGATTGATTGAGAGCCACTTGACACTCATTTTCAGTTGATAAATAAGGAAACATTAGCACTTGGAGAAGTGATTTTTCTTGGGTTTGGTTTGGGTTTTATTGATTTTTGCAATTAGAAGTTGAGTTGAATGGTTCTTCTGGTAGTGGATTTTGCTGTGTATTTAAATTTGACACTTTTTGGACAATTTTGCGTAATTTGGTTGAGAAAATGTGATTTACACATCAACAATTAGGCTTTACTTAACGAACTCATCTTTAAATTTAGGTAAATATTTGTTTAATTTGCACATGTAAATATTTTTCAATTCATTTTTTTAAAAAAATTATTTTTATTTACTTTTACATCAAGTTGGCTAAAAATATAGAAGTTGAATGAATAATTGATGTTGATTATTTATTACTTCGTGGGTTTGTTTATTATTTGCATTTTGTATAAATATTGTTTAAACTAGCTTAAAACGAGATTTACACACTTTTGGTGGCCATGTTTTCAGATAGATTGAGAAATTTACACAAGACTATTTATTTACACAAGATTTACACATGTGTAAATATTAAATGAATCTATCTCCTGTATTGGTGTAACACGTTTGTTACAAATTGGTATTTTAGATGTTTTAAATTTTACTTTATTTTGTCATTAGTTGGATCTGTGCATTAAAGTTGACTAGGTGGGTTTATTTATCTTTTTTTACACTTTTGTAAATTGTAAATTAAGTTAAAAACTTGTTTAAATAGAGATTTACACATTTTTAAATTTTAATCTGCCATTTTTTTTAGTTGATCGAGAAAAATGACCACTTTACGTAAGACACTTGTGTAAAATCTGTAAATAATAAAGGAATTCACTTAGGATATGTCAAACAATTGTGTAAAAGCCAACTTGGACATACCGTATATGAAAATACTTTACTTTATACTTTATAATTTTGCTTCACTGCAAGTTTCCAGCAATGTGAAAGCGATATCAAAACCATTAATTTTAACTTTAATAGTAGCGATAATTTCAACGATAAACACGCTCTATTATTACAATTATTTATATTCAAACACCCACACGCAAAAAAGAAGCCATTCGGCCGTTAAAGTTTAAATTTTAATGGCGCTATTAATCATTCAGATTAGATGGCTTATGGTAACTTTATTGAAATAACGTTGTGATTATCTATTTTTAATCAACGTAGCTGCAGGAAAGCCTGCCACTTGGTGAAGATCATTGCTTTAATGCGTCCAGGTGATGTAAGGCATTCTGGTGGAAAAGAATCATCGATTATTCTCGAAATTTGTAAAAGTCAGTTGGATTTGGGAGTATGTCTTCTCTAGATGAGATAGGATTTCATTTTTTATTACCTTCGTGTTTTCGCTTTTGATTGATTATGGTTTTCTGACAGGTTAAAGGTAACCTTCCTTTTTTTTTTATATATTTTTTATTCAGTTATTGGTGCAGATATTGCGTTTGGATTTCACATGTTAGTTACTAAACTTTAAAAATCAAATATTAAATCAAATTACATATAGAGGTAATTGGTATTTATTTTCAACAAAACTCGTATCTCAATGTCAGTATCTGGGACAGAATTAATTTAACTTCATGAAATAAAAAAAAAAAATAGCTAAAAAAATTGACAGTTTTGAATTGTGTCGTATCTTAACAAATTTTAAATCATTGCGACAGTTTTGTATCTCGATATCATTTTAGCCATCTTTTTACCAATTTCCAAAACTAATACACGAATTGATTTTTATCAATGAGATGAATGGCATATGGTAAGCTCTGATTTTTGAATATTAACTTCGCAGATTAGATAACCGTAGTAGATATCGGACAGGAGCATTTGATCAATCTGTGATCATAAAATCCAATTCCAAACTGAAGTTTTATAGAGTTTACAGTTACACCGATTGAATGCTCTGAATTCTGAATCATTAAGTGCAAAATGCATTTATTTTTTTTTTAAAAATCGAGAAATTTAAAATCAATGTTTTTTCATTCAGAATTTTTTTTTTGGTTGTGACTTTTATTATTTTTTAATGACTTTCAATGGAGTGCTGCTTCAAGAAAAACATTATAATCAGAAACAAAACAATAACAACTCTGCATTGCCATCATCAAGAGGAAACTTGAAATTCTCGCAATTTCTCTCAATTTGATTTCCTCTCGATCATCATAAAAAAATTATTTTTTTTTATTTCAACAACTTTCTTTTCTTTTGCAAATATTAAATTATCTAATTAGGAATCCATATTGGAGTGTTTTCCCAATTACGCCATTCGCAGAATTCACTGTAAGCGCTTCAAGTGTTTTGTTCGCCGTTTCTTTTCACTTTGCCCTCGTCAGCAACTCGGCAGAAATTCTAGTCGTAGTAATTAGAGGAGAGAAAAGAGGTCCTTTGTCGCAAGGAAACGTACAACCTCTTTAGCACATTTTCAATGCAAATCAAGTCATTTCACCCAATGGGCTCCACTTTCTCATAAAAATGGCGCTCGCGATTCAAATTACAAGATCATAACTTTTAACGCTGCGAAGAAATCGATTTGTTTTAATAAATTTTAAATTTAGGCGCAATTCGACGTGTCAAACGAAATTTCTCTTTCTTCGGGCCAACGTGGAGTTTTAAAGATGTCAAAGTATTCCCGTGATGCACTTGTAAAGCGCAGCCGTGTTGACATGCAAAACGAAACGTGAATTTTAAAGAGCGGAAAGAGTGGGCTGCACTGCATTGGGGAAAAAGTGCGAAGTCGAGATTGGTGTGAAAACCGGAAGTTTGACGTTTGAAATTTCAATTTCCGAATTTATGAATAAATTATTGTTGGATTTGGATTTGGGGTTAAAATATTTAAACTGCTGTAAAATTTTAATGAAATTAGAGATTTGGAGCTGGTTTAAATAGCTCTTCCGGTTGAATTGGAAATCTTAAACTTCGGGAACTACAATTAGTAAAGCTAAGCTCGGTGATCTAAAGGTTTTAAATAGGGATGCAAACGGAATTGGGAAAATTTAAAATTTTGATATTTATTTCGTTTTTCAGATGATTTCTTGTAAAAAAAATTCATTTTTAAAAGTGCAAACTCGAAAAAAGTTTAGAAAACCTTTTCCATACTGGAAATTTCTAAAACCATAAATGAATTATGGGAATGAGGTCAAAGCATTTCTCTTTCCCACTTTGTTTCCGAACAAAACAATTTTAAAATCGAAATTTGATAATGGAATTGGATTTTGCAAACAGGAGCAAATTTCCTCCTCCCGTCTCCATAGCTGCACAAAACTGTCAGCCAAACAGATAAAATATAATTGAGGCTCCATCTGGTGACACAGATGAGTTCCACGCCCCTGGGAGCTGATGGAAACTGATAAAAATTGCGCAAACAAGTGCTTCCTGTTTGTCAACATTGTTTACCAAACGCTGAATGCAACAATAAACCCTCCTTCATAACGATGCAATTTATGGCAAATGTGCGGTTTAAGTGCGTTCAACAACAAATGACGTTTTGCCTTGTTTAAACCGACACTCGACTCAAATGAACCCAGCTACAATCAAATCGAGACATGTGACGAGAATTTAACGAGAAATCCCCACTTGGAAGTTCCAAACGTAAAAAATATCTTTTTTATGGATTTTGCACTCGGTGTCATCCGTCATGTAAATCCAGGGACATTTTAGGCGCTGTTTTGAGGAAGGAAAGGGAGAACTGCGACTTGGAAGGAAAATCAATTGCTACAGATTCGAGGATTATGGGCTTATGGAATTTGCTGTGCAAACTTCTCAATGTGTTTGTTTACTTTTAATGGTATTGGGATTAGGTGAGTCACTAGCCTGTATCAGTGATTTTTCTTTCTTGCATTTGACCACAAAGACATTTGTTTATGTTGAATTCGATTGTGAGATTAGTTGTTGGAGTGTTTATTTATTTGTTTGTTGGAGAAAAGATGTTAGTGGTGTGATTGAATTAAAAGACTTTTGTTTGGCTGGAAAAGTTGATAAATTAATGAATTAAGAAGAGTTTTTAAATTAACTGTAAATTTATAATTATAAGTTTTTGCATGTGCTAATTAGGTATATAATTTTGGCTGTGTAATAAGTTTTTTTTTAATTATAACATTTTTCTTAAAAAAGTTATCCAAATAGTTGGATTAGGAAAACTGAATTTTCTAAATTCGG
>JAQFZP010001191.1:0-21449 GCA_034695745.1 Geophilus truncorum | reverse complement strand
CATTGAAAGCAAGTTGTGGCTGCAAGATGGCGATTGTCGGATACGGTCGTTCGGGTTTGCTCGAAGTTTTTGCTCGACAGCAGTGGTACAAAGTGCTGGTAACTTTGGAAGACGATTTCCTAAACATCAGTCTCGAGGACAACTTCGAAAATAACGGACCAATTAATGGATTGACAGATTCTGCGCACGAAAATCACGATATTCCCGAGAGTATAGCGAACCAAAAACGAACAGTAAGAGTTTTGAAGTCGGATAACAACGGCTTGGGCATCAGCATCAAAGGGGGAAGAGAGAACAAAATGCCCATTCTCATAAGCAAAATATTCAAAGGAATGGCCGCCGACCAGACGGAACAGTTGTACGTCGGCGACGCGATTTTGTCGGTAAACGGAGAAGACTTGAGGGAAGCCACTCACGACGAAGCCGTCAGAGCACTCAAAAAAGCGGGCAAAGTTGTCGATTTGGAAGGTAAGTCTGGTGAAATTACTTTTGGAAACGGGATACCGGTTGCCTTCTTTTATTTTTCTCAGTTTTCACTAACTTTTGCTGGTTTAATATTTGTGGTGCACACGTGATTGAACACTCTACTTACACGTTGTGTTGTTGTAATGAAGTCGAATTAAATGTCGCAACTTATATCTTTATTACATTCTAACTTCATTAGTGACTTTTTTTTTTGTTTTTACCGTCGGAAATAACCGAGTTTGTGTTTAAAACTGTGTTTTAAATTAACATAACAGTACGTGATGGTGTTTATGTAAGTAGATACGTAGTTATAGTTATTAAAACCATGTTTCAGCTTGACGACTTTAAATGAGTGGAAAAAAACAAAACAAAACAAACAGGGAAATTATTCTTCGAAATTAGTAGCAGATGGCAACAGCTCTTTTTATAACTTTATGTAAAGAAAAAAAATATCACATTTTTTATGAAAGTTTATATCTTTATATTTACTTTTTATCACCATTAAAGTAGGATCTTTATATTTACCGTAGTTTTTATCACCATTAAAGTAGGAACTTTATATTTCCCGGTTTCTTTAATTATCTATTCCATTTCTTATTTAATCGATAGGAATTTATGGAATCAACAAATTCGTTGGTGTAGAGGAGTCGGTTTCCATTGAGGTTTTAAAGCAAATATTTTCTTTGCTAAAATGTTTCTCATATACGTAATGCAAACTTTTTAAAAATTTTAAATTCAGAAACAATAAACAAAAATTGCTGAAAGCCCAAACATTCCATTAGCCGCTAAATTAGTTGAGAGATGAATTCAGCCTTAGGTCGAAGAAAAACGCAATTATATTGATTGGATGATGGTAATCTTTTAATAACGCTGCTAATTCTGGGTTAGATAAATTATTAGACCTAAATTTTCGAAATTATTTAATCACATAATACGTTAAACCAGCTGAGGTCATTTCGCATGAATGATTTATTTTAATATCACTTGTGATAGAAACAAAAAGGGAAGAATAAAAACACATTTTTACTCTTTTCTTTTCTTTTCTTCTCTTCTCCGAGCGCAAAATCTAAATTTAGAACAAAGCATGAATAAATAAATAAAAAGGTGTTGTTGTTATTGCAAAGGATTTTTTAAGTTTTAATTTCTTCCGGATATCGAGTCGAAACGTCACAAAAATGGGTTTAGTGACCTTAATTTTATCTCTCGGAACCAAAGAGGTTTACGCTTACAAGATTCTAATCTTGAACCGTTGCCAAATTTTTTGAATTAAATTTTAAGTGTCGAGTGCGACGTCGATGCGATCATTTGCATAGAAAAGAGCGGCGAAACTGTATTTGTTTCAATGGAAATGCGCTCGTTACTTTACGTCGATAACGTGTCGAAATCAATGGACGTTTAAAGGTGGTTTATGTTAAAAATATCATTCATTTTTACGTGCAATAATATGATCAAATTGATTGCACTCATCTCGCAGTCCCACTAGGTCCACCAGTTATTTTTACACTGTAATCTCGTAATGTGTTTGTAATTGTCCACTAAAACAGCAAACCAGTTTACTCATTAATTAATTAGTCGCACTTAGATGAAAAGATAAATTGAAATCTAACCTAATCCAACTCTGTCAGCAATCTTTTTTTAAGGGGTAAAGATTAGATTAAACGGGTAATTTTTTTTTACCAGCTAATATAACTCGGATTTGCTTTTAGCTCTAATGATAAGTGATGAATTTGTAAACGATAGCATTGGATTTGATTTATATCGTAAACTCTGACAAGGGTTTGAAATTGCAGTCTTAAATAATGAAGTTTGCCAACAGAAAAAAAAAAAAAAAAAAAATTACCACAATCTGCGGTAATGAGCCATAGAACGAAGAGCACTTGACTTAATCTGAGGTTATAAGCTTAAATCATTATATTTTTTTTCCTGCTCAAACTAAGGGACAGATTCGTGTTTTACTCGTGGCTCCTCAAGCAACGTCTAAATGTTTTTTTTTTTTTTTTTTGTTTTTAAAAAAAAAAAAAATGTTTGTGCAATTACTACCTGCGGGTAGACGTAAAGAAAATGTTGACGTTGGGTTGCGAAGTCCACTTGCTTCATTTGCATGCCTTAATTAGCAAAAGGGCGATGCAGATAACTTCGAATTCGTCGTTGTCTCGTTGCGGGTGTATTTCAAAGCGGAAATTTACATAAACAAGTTTATTTTGTGTAAGCCAGCATTTTTGCTCCCATTTTGATGAAAAGGGAATAAAAATTTATTTTCACACTTCTTTTTTTATGATGATTGCAGCGGGCCTAATGACTGGATGCAGCTGCTGTTTTATTTAAGTGAGAGGGTGGAAACATTTATGCCACTCATTATCGACAATGAGTGGCAAGTGTAATCAATCACTTTTATATCAATACGAACCTTTAGAGAGGTGCCCAGAGCGCACGAGAGAGATAAGCAATACAGTGTGATATAGACATGAAAAATGGCAGTAGCATACCTGAGATATAAAGAAAAGATGAAATACAAGGTCCGCGGGGGAGATGTGTCTTCTGGAATGATTTCCTACATCGGAAAACACCTCATCAAAGCGACGTTTACTTATTTTATTTGTTTTCTTCTCTTGTTTGCAATGAATTTATAAGAGGACACGAGTTACGAGTGAGGTGCGCATGCGTTATTCTCGAATGGGTAATAATGCGAGTTGTTTATGGGAGATTAGAGAGGAAAGAGTGGTTGCATGGCGTGGTTTGTGTGCAAATTAATTAAGCGCTGGATTTGTTTGTTTGTTTTTTAATTGAACTGTTTGTAATTATAATAAAACAAAAAAAAAGTTGATGAGTTTTTTTTTAGTTTTCGCTGTGCGCACGCTCGGATGTCATTAGTCGCAGCTGGAGGATGAGAGGTATTAGTGGGAGTTTAAAATGCTGTTTTTTGATCATTGTTTATCCTTTAGTTCCGCCTCGGGTTTTGAGTGTATCTGTTATGGTTTAAGGGGCGTTTGGGCTGCTGAGATGCAGTGGTATGCAAGGAATTCATATTTCACCTCGAGTTTATGTTGCAAACTGTTCAGAAGAGTTATTTTTATCGATTTTTGTGTAAACTAATTTTTGTTTAGGTTTAAAATGATGGAAATTAGGGAAATTGAGTTTAAATGATGGTTTAGAGCGAGGATAGACGAAGTGAACTGAAGTGAAATTTAATGAAGTTAATTTTTAATTTTTATCTCTTTTTATCAGGGGAAGTAAATAGAGTGAGGTCATTGGTGGAGGTACTGCGTGATGAGGTGTAAATAAAAATGAGGTTCTATAATTAATTGGTTTTTAATTTTATTAACTGTGTAACTGAGGGATGGGAGTAGTTTAACTTGGTCGCTGCATTAACCTGCGAAATTAAGAGGAAAGGTGAGTGTAGATTGAGGCATTAAAGTCATAGCTGCGTAAAAATCTAAAAAAAAAACTATCTGAACGTAGAGTCAACAACTTTTCCCTCTTTTGATGTAAAAATTATTTTCCTAACACGTCAATTTTCATGTTAATTACGTAATCTAATTGAAGTCAGGGTCCCCTAGGCTTGAAAAATTTGAAATTTAAGAATTTTCTCTAGGAACTAAAGAATAAAGTACATAAAGTAAATTTCAGCATTAAAAATGTTTGACTTGGCACAAACGCAGGCATTGAACTTGGAAGTCGAGTTCAGTCGAACAGAATTCCGAAGTTATTTGGATTTTTCTTCTTTTGGCTGCGAGCCATGAGTGCATTGAAAAACGGCACTGCGCATGTCCGAGACGACAACTTTGACCCGAATATTTAGTATTCCATATGCGCAAGTATGGACAGACAGCAGTGAAACACGTGGACGAAAGAAAAAATTCAGCTTTAATAGAAAATTTGCATACTTTTATCTTTTTTTTATGCCGCCGCGACTATGTATCGAGCTTTAACTAGTTATCAGCGGAGATTTGTTAGATCATAAAATCCGGCAGTTTATAAAAGGAAGAGGGGAAACATGGGAATTAAAAATCTAGCAGCTTATGACGGTTTTAAAGTTGCGTGTGTTTATCACTTCCGGTTGAGTGTTGCTCATTGGATAAGTTAGTAACCGCATAAAAGAAATGATAGAGGGTTTAATGGGTTTAAGGATGCGGGCGGCGCCTATTATGTGCTTTTGAGAGAAAATGCCAAGTCTCGAAGGATAGTTTTGATCTTCATGAATAGGCAAGACATGACAATAGACTTAGGGTTAAGTGAAGTAGTGATAGATGTCAAAGAATTATAGGTAATGGTAAAAATATTTTTTCTTTATTATTTTGTTTGCGCAAATAAAGTATTTTGATTAGTGTGTAGTTGAGGAAAAATAGGGCTCGCCTTGACGTTGTTGGTCCTTAAATCAGACTCGGAAGTTGAGAACGGCGTGAATAAAAACGTGAACGTTGCTGGGCGAAATTGGGCAGCAGCTGGTTGCTTGGCTGTGATCTCTATTCCTAATTCTTCCCATGAGGCCTGTGACAGGTGTAACTTTAACTGCACTATACTGCTGGTGCTGCTTCTATACTTTTCCAAGTCATCCGTCATCAATTTAGGAAAGCTTTTTTATTTGTTTTGTTTTGGAAATAATAAAAAGAAAACTCACGACCTGGTCTGTGCTACCTTTTTGGAATGATTTCAAGTAACATACTCGAAGGATTTTGGGTTTTAAAGGATTTAGAGGATTTTGAATGTGGATGATTTATTGAAGACGACTTTGACCATTAGCGAAGAATTAATTTTAACTACAATAGAAGCAATAAAAAGATTTGTACGTTATTAAAAATGGTATCCAGTTGAATTGACAGCCAATTGGTTTGGCAACCACTCAATTGCTAAGAAATGTTTAATTGTAGTTGAAATTGCAAGAACATTTTTAGAGCCATTTGTAATCGTTAGATTTAAAGTTTAGATAACAAAAATCTAGTGCTAAATTTAAACACAAGTAACAGGAAATAACGGCTCTGTAGCAAGCAGATTTCGCGAGAAAAAAAATTTAATGAAATCAGGTAACATTCCAATAAAAAAGTTGTACAGGGAAGCCAAATAGGGTTGCTTTTGCTGATTTGCTCAGCTGGTTGTAATTCAATACAAATTTTTTTTTTAGATTCTTTTATTCCTTAAAAAAAAAACCTACGTTATTAGAAATTGGAGGCCTGAACAGTCCCCGTGAGTGAGCATTGCTGCTGAACACCGTTTGAAATTAAATTTCAACCGCACAAGTGTAATGGAGCAATAATTTTACGCATCGTTTTAACCGAATTGTTATCTTTGCAGAGATAACAATGCGGGTTGACTGTCGAAAAATGCATAATGGGAGCTTGAGATAGCAACTTCTTTGCACGATCTCGTGCTTTCTATTGATTTCTATTAATGACCTCAAAGTGTTCATTTCGAGGAATCGTTTCTTTTGATGGTATTAAAGCAATTTATCACCAACATCCTTTAAGTGACCCTGAAAATGAAAAAGTTTTTTTTTCTGAAACTCGCATTTCTAAACGAAATACAATTTTTTTTATCTGTAACTTTAATGCAAGTTTACTCTCAGTTCAGAAAAGATTTTTTTACATTTCGGAAATGTTTATTGGCAGTTGTTTCGAAATTGCAAAAAGGTAGTAATGGCCGTCTGGAGCAAGAATAAGAAACAAACAAGAAATGAAAGGCAAAGAACACGTGGGAAGACGCAGCAAGCAAAGTAAAGTGTAATGCAGGTGCAGATTCCTAGCATGTAATAAGAGTAAAAGTGGTTGCAAAACTCCGGAAGTGCGAGTATATCACCAGCAGGTGGCGCGTTGCATCCATTCTTGATTAGGGACTTAATGCCTCTGAGTGTTTTAGGATCCCAAACATTACCAACTCGATGCTATTCTCGGAATTGGTTGCTCGGTTCGTGTGTCAAATTGCACAAGAAAGTTTTTGTGCATCCCTCAAGGAATTTCTCGTGTAAACACATAATTCGCTCGTTACGCAGTAAAAAAGAAAAACCGGATCTGGTTTATTTACGCAGTTTTTTCGGTTTTTTTTTTTTTTTTTTTGTATGTATGTTTTAATATTTTTAATGCGTGTCAAAGTCGAGTTTAACACTGAAGATAAGGAAAAGTTGTAATAGAAACAGGATTTAGGCGGCTTATCTCATTTTCTTTTACTGTATTTTGTTTACCACATCTAATTTTTTTTGTTGTTGTTGTTGAAATTATATAGAAAAAGATAAGGTTTTATTATTTTTTAAACTTTCTGAAGATCTAATTAAAATTCGGTTTTCCAGTTATTTTGCAAATTTTTCGTTTTATTTTGTCTAATTGATCTCTGCATTACTTTTTACGTGGAAGAAATTTTAATTAGAGCTATCAAAAAGATAAATGAAGTGAATGAGTCGGGCTTAAAAGATGTGTGAGCCACTGAATTCATTCATAGAACTCGTCAAACAAAATCAGAGTTCTCTAAATGCACAAAATTACATAGGTCGTGCTCAGGTGAATGCTAGAGTGCAATTTTAATTTATTCGATAGACTGCACGTGCGAGTTTTGTTTGAATTGCGACTTTATAATCCAAGTAATGAAAATCGCTCTAATTTAAAATTAAATTTTAAATTATATCTAAATATTAATATCATCGCGTTTTAATAAATCCTTTGCATTATACCGCGGCAATTTTTAATTGTCAGTGAAAAATGGATGAAAGTGGGGTTAAATAGTAAGCTGGATTTGTTTTTTTTTTTTTTTTTATAAAAATAACGATCTTTGACATTCTTGCTTTCGCAACGCCAGATTTGAGAAGGTTCTATTGTGTCGTTTAAGAATTGGTCGTACACTCTCGACGCATCGGCAATTCATGGAAGGTTGCTATTTTTTTTTTTTGTGAATGTAGTGAAGTGTTACAGTTGAGTAAATTTTGATTTTGAGATTTTGTGTTTTGTTGGATGATAGATCACTTATGGCAATACTAGACCATATCGAAAGTTTTTATGTGGATGCATAGTTTTCTATATACACAAGACAACTCGTTATTTTGTATTCAAGTAGACTTTTCTCATTACCTAGTTCATTTCGATTTGAATTAAAATGTAAAAATGAGGCTACTTTTTTATTTCACTTCTCTAATGATCATGACAAACTGTCCCCGGTTTAGTATTCAACGTAGTTCTCGTCATTGTACAAAGTCGCACTCACTCGGAATCCTCCACATAAATGTAGGGTCGTGAATGCTTCTAGTCGTTTACCGTGATAGTGATACCGCTCAACTCTAGAATTCCTGAATTTGTGGTGTTTTTTAAATTTTATGTCGATTTTAAGGCTGAAAATTAAAAATTATTTTAGATTTATTCTATTACGGTATTTGGGCTTTAACATTTTTCGAAGTCAATTAGAAAATAATTCACACGTCCAAAGAGTATTAAATTAAAGATTTTTCATTGAAAAAAAAACTCGAGGATGCTATCTCTAGGGAATTTAAATGAATTCCATTCACGAAAGCAAATTCAATAAATAAATTTCAGAATGAAACTTTACTTTTTGAAAGCAGCACATTGCTATAACTCTGCGAACAAATCGGACAAATTGGTTCCCTTGTTTATTTATATCTAATAGCCTAAACACAACGTTCATTATTTGCTGTTGCTAGGGAAATGGCAGGAAGAACAAATTGTTAATTTTAAGGAGAACTGATGTGGAAAGGGAAAGGAAAACAGATGCAATTTTTTGGGGTGAATCATTTAATTTTTCACTCGAACGAAGCCTAAATAGGGCCAGAAATGGGGTCAAGATGAGTGAGTTGTTGTGACATTTGTTTAATTTGGGTCGTGTGTGTTGGATAAGGAAACGTTGTATGAGGAAAAGGGCATTGAAATGTGAAGTGTGTTTCGTGATGAGTGACTGGAGAGTTAAGGAGGAAGTGGCGAGGTCATGATCAGGGTCTGCGTTGATTCGGAATCGATCGACTGCTTCCTGCCTCTCTCATTTTACCATTTGGATTTTAAGTGCGTTTAAATCATGTGAAACCAATTTCTTTAAATACGAAAGGGGAAAAAATGAAACTAATAAAACCAAAGATTAAACATATATTTTAAAGATGGCGGCTTCTAAAAAATAAAATAATAATAAAAATATATATAAATTAAATAATTTTTTGGAATTGTTTTCTTTGATATTTGATTTCTTAAATCAAATACCATAATCAGAATGGTATATGTTTTGATTTGAGGTTTTAAAAATTAATCTTAAATTAAAAAAATATTAATTGTTTGTCGCCATTTTGAATTCGAGTTTGAATTTGCTCGAAATAGTACCTCAACAACTGAAATAATAAAAACTACGGTAAGTTGAGTGCCACTTTAACCTTACGTTTGGCATTTTTTGTGCGGAGTTGAGTTTTCTGCAATCAGGGTCTCTAGAGATGAAAGACATGTCACTCTGTGACTGATTGTCGCGTCTCCCGCAAAGAAAAATCATCTAGTCTATTGTTTCTGATTAGGAGAGCAAGAATGACTTCACCAACCTCGATGACATATCGATAAAAAAATCCTTCTTCCAACTTTTAATATCAGCTTGAAGCTTAATTGATTAAAATAATCAATTTGTTGCGTTACCCAAAGCCTAAAGCCGAAGTTTCTTCTACAGGGGGTTAGTGGGGGTTTAAAGCAAGAGCGTTCATCTTTAAAAGCCTCTCCAGGAAAATGAAGTTGAGGGGTATTGAAGATGTTGAGAGTGGCATAAAAACCTGGAAGGTTATCGAGGACTAGGTATTGTCAACGAGCTGTGTTGGGCGTGGGTTTTACGATTTCATTAAATGCCACTGTCGTTATGGATTTACGAGACCCTCGGCCTCATCCCGAGCACCTTGTTTTCCTACCATCTCGAAGTAATATTATATTTCTATATTATATAGATAGTTTTACGTTTCCCCGATATTTTATTGGATATGACGGGTAATTCAGAAAGCATCAAGTTGAAGCTTTTATTAAGCTGGTTTGGGGTTTCGTAATTGCGCGTATAAATTCCTCGACTATTTTATGATAATAAATTATTTTCAATTTTTTTTTTTTTTTTTTGTAGTTTTAGGGACGGGAATAAAAAAAAGTTTTTTCGAGGGAAAACATTTCAGATTTTTGAAGTGTGCGGAATGATTTGTCGGAAATTGAAGGTTCTTTGCGACGAATGCTGGCCACCACTTGAGCTCTGGAATGAAACAATTTCGTGAAAATATGACGTGAAAGAAATGGATTCGTTGCCATCTCGTTTCCACGCCACGCACTCGAGCACTTGAAACCGACTGCTTGTGGGAGGAAAACCCGTTATTATATTCTTTGCACAAACACTTGGAATGAGGACTTAAAGCAAATATTAAAAATAAAAAGAAAGGAAAAGAAAGCAGGGAGGAAATAAAGAATGGCGTTTATTACTGGATGTCAGTAAACTTCAAGAAGTTGACGATTTAAGAAGCTGTGTTTTTTTTTTTTTTTTTTTTTTTTTTTTTTAAAGAATTAGATGTTTTCTTTTTTTGCGTCTATTGTGTTCTTGTCAGCAGCAGTGATTGGAGTAATTGCTAGTGACCTGATCCATTGAACATACTGTCGTCGTGCAGCGCACAACAAGACAGAATTTCCAAAACCGTTAGAATTGAAATATACGACTCCGAATCGATTCCCGTTCACGAATTACTGGATCTCAAGGTTCTTTAAACAAATATAAAAAAGAAAGTTGATTTTCTCTACGGCTTCTATTTATTTCAAGATCTTTTTAAAGATTGAAGATATTTCTTGTTTGTTGTTCCCCGCTTCTATTGTGCCTAGACTCTCTGCGAGACCTCTCCCATTTCATTGTATTAACTCATGGCTTCAATCTTTAATGATATGTCGCATATTAAAGTAGAATAGCATATGGGTTGCATTTCAAAAATCTTTGATCGCTGTCTAGGCCTCGCGGATCGTTATAAGAACATTTACATCCCGTAATGCATTCTCAAGCTGCATTACATCCCTACCTCTCAGGCGCAATCATCAACAATTTGGAATCTTCTAATAGCACCGAGTGCAATTAGTCAATTTGTCAAAGAAATAACTTACCTCCACCCAAAATATTCAAATACAATATGAAATTTTAAAAAATTAAAAAAATAGGCGTAATCCATGTTCACTTGTGTTTAACATGGTTTTGTTTTTTTGGATTTTTTTTTCTTTCTTTCCTCAGGGGTAATTATTGGATTTTTCTTTCCCATCCTCCTTTTATCCTTGCTTTACTTCACTAGTCTGTAGTACTATTTCTTGTTCTTGGCGTAATTGAGAAAATGGTCTTATCAATCTTAAGGGAAGCACCCTTCCCTGCGCTACACTCTGTTTGGCTTTTCAGGTTTTTTCCCCTTCCTTTTCTTCTTTCCCCTCACCCATTTTTTTTTCTCAAAGCTTGATGTGTTTTTCCTTTAGTCGCCTTTTTTTCTTTCATTGTATACCAACCTTTTAATCTCGCTATTATTTGCTCTTCTTTTCTACTTAGTCAACATTTGAATACTAAAAAGCTTCGCGTTTTAATGGCACGGCACTAATGATGATTGAAGTATTAGTGTTGAGCGGAAATGAAGGGTTAATGGATTATTTTATGTATACAAATAACCGCGAAATGATGGCGGTTGTAATTATTATTATCATTTACATTACAGAAATTATTTCTGATTTTTTTTCTGCCTTCGAACATTTTTTTTTTCTTTTTGTCATCGAGCTTTTATGAGAAAATGACAGAACTTAAAGCTGAATGGGTTTTAATTAACGTTACTAAATCTTTAACACTTTAATTTGACAAGTACAAAGTTGGCCGTCATGTTCATTCATAGGGAGGTGAGGCTCGAGAGTGGCCTCTAGTGGCTTTAATTAGTATTTGGCGCTTAATTGCCAGCTGCTTTCCACTTTATATTTTATTCTTAATTTTTCATTCACGAAGGCGGGGATTTTATGGGAAAATCTTTAACGGGTAATGAATTGAGTTGAAGAAAATCAAGTTGGGAATGGAGATAGCGTCGTTGCATTTTATTGGCCCACGTGCAGCTGATCAAGGTGCAGCAAAGTCTCGAGGCTTCGAAGGGATTTTTTTCTTCTTTTGCTTTTCGTTTCTTTTCCTTTGATTCGTCGGTTTAAATTTGCTTTTCACATTCTCAACGAATGCGTTGCGTAAAAAGCGTTTTTGAATGAGTTTTTGGTGAGGAATTTTCCTTTACAGCGAGCTTTAAAGCGAAGAAACGGAGGAAATGTGTTGACAAAAAAAAAAAATTTATGTTTTGTTACGATAGGAAAAGCGTTTTGTATAGGGGCGAGTTTGAAATCCAAAAATGTGCGGCTATAAAATGAAGATACAGTCGAGTATTGAAGTGAAAACGACTTTTAAAGCGATAAAAATAGTGGACTTTGTCTGAGTGCTGCGGTGCTAGTACACTGTGTATACGACAGGTCAATAGTGCGAGATTTATAAGGGTTTTGAATTGAGCTTTGCTCCTCAACACCTTTCACGCTTGTTAAAATGATGTGTTGCACTTATTTGTTTTATAGATTTTATTTCCTTTCCTTTCCGCCAAGATAAATTGCAAGCTGCAACTCCAACGACACATAATTCTTTTGCAAAGGTAATTGACAGTGGAGGCCAAGTGTAGTTTAAAGTACTACAGTGTGGGGGGAAAAAACACTTGAAAATTGCAGTGTTTGCTAAAAATCCGTCGAGAAACTCGCAATCTAACCACGTTTTCCATTGTTTACATCACTCTTCACACACCATCATCTTTAAGTTTTGTGTGCTCTCTCCTTGAGTGCATTTTGCATTCTCGGATACACTAAGTAGTCGCAATCCTACACTGTATACACTTGTAACAAACGCTTCATCAGCAGTCATTTTGATGGAGCGTCAAGTTGCAACTTCTCCAAGAAAGTTGAGAAAATCACGAGACATAAACGTAATTGATCATCAAGCTGAACTTCTTGACGACGATACTACAAGTTTGCTCGGAGCAATATTCATTAGCTAAACGAATGGTGTATAATGTTTCCACGTTATCTCGCCATTAAATCGCATTGAAAGCAGTTACTGTTGTATGAGCACAGACGACAAGCACTCTGGAGACCACATCCAAGTTCAAACTGCCTTTGTGTTCAATAACAACAGTTGTTACTGACTCGTTGTTAAAATAAATAAACAAAACCCGAGGTTAGACCGAAATGACTCCCAACAAAAGTGATTACCTCGACTGTTCAGATCAAAATCATAAGCAATGTTACGAGGAATTGAAAAGGCTTGATTACAATTCGAATGTCATCAGCAGCGTCTGTGTTTACTTTATTTCTATTACCCCGTGTACCTCATTCTCGAAAAAATAAATAAGGGTCGTGCCTCTCTCCATTTATTATTTCTGTGAAACCCATTTCATTTTAACTCCATTTGTCGATGAGTCTCTAACGCTCCCCTCGTGGGGGCGCTATTTTTCTTTTTATACGCCCACTTAATATTTTTTTTACATCTTTTTTTTTTATTTCAATATTTTTAGTTTTGAAAAAAACATTCATTTTTAAAATTACAATTTCAAATCGATCACTTACTACTTAAGCGAGCCGACCCACCCTCTAATTTTTATTTATTATTTGAACTATTTATGGTAAAATGTATTCCTTCCTGTCAACCAGAATTATTACCGACGTGAATTATTACCCTCTTTTTTTTTCCTTTCTTAATCAAGTGTGTATAATGAAGTCACGTCAAGGGTTGTAAATAATACCGGCTTTCTACTTGTTTATTATTTCCGAGAAAAGGATATATTTTACAGGTTTCAGCAATGCCTTAAGATGAGTTGCTAAAGAGAAACTTGTTTTTATTTGTGATATGTTCAAGAGTTTGCTAAATCGGAAGAATTTGGAATGCTGTGTTTAGACTTAAGTTGCTATGGTAATTTTGAGAGGGGTAATGTAATGTCTTCGCATGTTTCTCCGTCGTTGCCATGGAGACCGATAGCGCTGGATGAGAAGGCTGCATGATTGACGCGCGATCACCTTTGGTCGACACGCTTCAATTCGATCTGTCACGTGGAACTTGTTGTCTTAATATTTCGCCGAAGATTTAAAGTATTAGGTTGAGGCGGAAATGAAAAAGGTGAATTTGTTCATCGTTTGTTTGGAAATGTTAATTTAAAGAAACGAAGAAAGTTTTTGAAATATCGGTTGCGGTTCCGGCCGGAAGAAAATTGAAGCAGGAATTTCATGCAAATTTTAAAACTTATTACCATACTAAAGAGTCGTAAATATAAATGAAAATATAAATTTTATAGTTGCTCAATGCTTATCGTAATCCTTGAATTTGAAATATTAATACGAAATCCTTTGAATACAAAATGTACTTACTTGATGAATTTCTCTCTGAAAAAGAAGACAATTAAAAATTAAAATAGTGGCTAATTACCAGAGCTGGAATTTTTATGCAAAATAAATTTAATTTAAGCATTGAAAAATGCTGCCAAAAACAACAACATGTAGAAAATATAATATTCAAAGAATTCAACAAAAAATTGTTTTCCTTGTATTTTAAAAATAAAAGACATTTATGATGCTTTTACCTTTAAGTCGAGAATCTCTTTCTTGTCACTAGAAACTGAAATTTTGCCTACAACTCCTGGATTTTGTGTCAACGACCTGGCAAACATTGGATAAAAGATGTACGCACCCGGTAGCGGAGGTCGAATTTCACCTCATAAAAATGCATGTAAACGTGCGTTTTTTATTGAATTTTTACCTTTAACGGCAAATACACGTGTTAAAATGTTTATTTTGCTTAATTGAGGTAATTGTTAGGGAAATGAAAGGCTAATAAGAATTTAGTGTGTAAAATGGCGGTTTATGGGGTATTTAGTTAATGATTTGATGAGCGGAAATTATAAAGAGCGAGCGGCGTAAATTGTTAGGTAGGCAGGTGATTGCGTAATGTGTCGTGAAATGGAAGACATTTGTGAAGTTGTAATTCATTCATGAAAAGGAAAGAAATAGGGGAAAAATTGATTTTCTTTTGACGCCAACTTGTTTCCAATTACAAGCACCACTAGGTTCATGGCACATTTTTGGTTTGTCGTCTGTGAAATTATTCTAAGGTAAATCGTATATGTTAAAAGAAAATTCGTTTCCACCATGCTGGGTTCCGTCTTGTGCATTTTATAGACCAACTTTGGAAATAAATAAGTAAAGTAAAATTGGTTTTCAGATTACCTGTAGTTGGATTCGTCTCATTCGTGATTGCATTTCACTTATTTATTTATTTCATTTTTTTTGTTTTATTTGCACAGAGAAAAGCAGAATTCTAATAAAATTATATGAACATAACATCACTCAATTTTTTCCCCGATGTTTCGAGATTTAATATATATATTTAATAAAATTACTATTATTTTTTATTTTTTTATTTTTCTTTTATTAGAAGTATTTGGAAGGATTGGAATAATTTTTTCTCTTATGTTTGGGGAAATTAATAACCACTCAACTTCTACCGAGTAAAAAATATTGATCTTAGACCCTGCACTGGAGTTTAGTGAAAGAAAATTTGCACTTAAAACACGTTTTACCACTTCACAATTTGCCAACATTTGCTTAGCGTTTATTAAAGTATTAAAAAAAAGTTTGAACCAAATTGCGACGCACTCGAGTAATTTTTAACCATTAATTTTTTCGCTGTGTAGGTTCTCTTACAGCGTGTCGTCGTGTTTAAATAAATTTTTCCGTAAACGTAAAAAAAAATCTGGAGTCGAATGAATGCACCCTGTAATGTAGTTTTGCATGTTGCAGTATCATAACGGCCTTAAAGTTGCACGTGACGATTTACTTTTAATATTTTTTTTTTATTTTAAGATTTATACCGATTAATTAAAGAGAAATACACAAGGTGAAAGAATTTAATTCAAGTTTGCATGTTGTTTCTAGTGTAAAACTTTAATGGTGTGTATTAATAATTTAATGCGGTGAAATGGTAAGACGAGCCTGCTAGTACAAGCTGTTTCAAGTTCATTTTTTCATTTTTTCATTCTATATTTTATATTATTTATTATTTATTTTAGTGTGAAATGAAATTTCTCAGTCTTTTAACCATCCGCAGAGAGAAATTTAACAAGTTTTTTAAAAAAATTTCCAAAATGCAATGCAGTGAAGCCCGTTTGCCAGGTTTTAAATATTTTCTCATTCATTTAAAATTTAACACTTTCCGGCTTAATATGCCTTAACTAACGCCCGCCATTTCGAGAGCTTAGAGTTATTGCATCACGGGAATATTATTCGTTCCAACTACGATTCCCACGGTAGTGTGATTTGTTTGAAAAACAATCTCGATCTCGGTTGGTACTAACAGTAAGTAGCTTTGCAAGGATTGCCCACCAGCGTGTACTTGCACATACTGTATACCGTACACGGTTTTTGTGCAGACGGTCAATGTATGTTTAGGTGAAAAACCGATGTAGTGGTTAAATTAAAACCGCCGGTTATGGTAAACGTTACACATGCTTTGTACATTTTGCACTCATTTCTTACATACGGTAGTGTTTTTTAATTAATAAAGAACAAAATGGCGGCACTCGATGTATAAATATGTCAAAACTAGATACTGTAATGAGATTTGGAACCTAAAAGTAGTAAATTTTAATACCAGGTGGCAGAATGTTTTAATTTAGCTTGAAATACATTTGTCTAGTGTTGACTGTATGGCTCAAAATGCATGTTTATTTTATTCATATTGTTGTTGTTGTTGTCATTTTCATCACTTAACACTCGCATGTCAAAGCAGGCAATCGTAGCTTATCGGGCTTTTTTCCGGTTCTCGTTTTTCTCTTTTCTCGGATCTCCTCGTGCAGTGGTACCTTCGTATTATGTTACAGTGAAGTATCTCCGCGAGGTGACGCCGTACTTCCGCAAGGCGACTGTGTTGGCCGACATCGGCTGGGAATTGCCGCACGGGTTCCTCCTGAACAAAGACTCCCTCTTCACCAATAACAAGAATGGCTCGACGATGGTGACGAGACCTGACACTAAACAGATTCCTCTCGCCTTGTGCTTCCTGTCACGCGGATTGTCGCATCAGGACACAGAGATGCGTCTCATCGAACTATGGTCGCCCGATGCCAAACACGTGTGCGTGCTGCGGTGCATGGATGCCACCGAGGCAAGTGCCTGGTTCAACGCGTTGCACTCGTGCGTCGCGCAGCTCATGCAACGTGCCATCGCACAAGCAAACCAATTGCTCGCAGAACTGCTGGACAGCAATGGAATTAAACATATGGCCTGGATGGCGCAAAAGGTATTTTTAACTCGTAGATTCCTATTTCTGGCCCCCGCTTCGCACGCGCGTCATCAACTGCTATTTATTATTTACGACCGCGTCAATAATGCGAATTGATCTGCACGGTAACATCTGGCAAATGCATCAGGCACATGTGACTAGTGCGATTTTAATTTTCTACTTCAGGTAACGGCAGAGAAAAGCGGTCCGCAGTGGAAACCGATGTTCGGAGTGGTGACGGAAAAAGATTTCCTCTTATACGACGCAGTTCCGTGGACAAAGGATTCTTGGGCGTCTCCATCCCTCAGTTATCCTCTTATTACGACCAGGTCTGTATTAGTGCCACTCGAGGATCAAGTGAAAGTTGAAAATAGCGTAATTTTTTTTATTATTTGCGGGGGGACAAATATATCATTTCAGATTAGTGCATTCGAGCGCCAGTCGACACGGCAGTGCCATTTTCACGAGTCTAAACGACATCATAGTCTTGTCGACGCGAACGGGGACGCGTCACGGTGTGGAGGTGCACACATTTCGCGTCGACACTCATCGAGACCTGGCTACCTGGGCACGAACATTAGTTCAGGGAGCTCACGCTGCGGCCTTGGCCGTTAAAGAAATTACCTGCCGTAAGTGGATTTGCGATCGAAGAGAGTGCATTTTGGCTTTGACATTTTTTTCCCCCTTCTTGATTCCCAGCGTGCACGTGGAATGGACAAGAAACCGAATTAATGATTCATTACGATAACGGGTTTACGTTACGTGATGTCGTGCGGCTGGAGGATGGGCATAGAACGAGGACTCTGTGGCATTATCCGTTCGAACGACTTCGAATGTCTGCTGATGATGGACATCGAATTTTATGGCTGGATTTTGGGGGTGATGATGGGGAACAGGTAATTGATTTTTTCCCCCTGCATTTAGTGATAGATGAGTGAAAATACTATCAAAACTCTTATTGTTTATTTCTAAATTATTATTTTGAAAAAATGTAATTTAATTTTAATGTTAGGCTACATTCCAGGAATTGGATCTACATTCGTGTCCGAAGCCCGTTGTTTTCATCTTGCACACATTTTTATCGGCTAAAGTCAATAGACTGGGTTTATTTGCGTGAGATGGATGCTGAGGACTTGGTTTCCGCATTCGCGCCGTAGATGGAGCTACCGACTTGAGCAAAGCAAAACAACGCAGCAAGTCGAGGAACGGGATTTTAACTGATCAGATCAGACGAATGAAGGAATATCAAAGAAAATAAGAATTGTAAATTCAATTATCTAAATGTATATAATCAAGTCAGAGAAAAACGAAAATATCGATTTTCGCATATCCTCATTAAAAACAATCATGGTTGGCATATCGAAGATGAAAATCGAAGATAAAAGAGGTCGCGCTAAATTAGCTTTTGCAATGTAATAGTGGCTGCTCAAATGCAAATGTAAATGTTATTTTAAAAACAAAGCAAAAATAGTGGGAAAATTGATTTATTTCTGAAATTTTTTACATACGGTCGTTGTGATTTATTGCGAAGTTTTTTTTATACGATTTTTTACTACGAAAACAAAAAAAATGTAAACAAATTAGACGTTACGTCGAATTTCTGCTTGATCCCAATGGTTCAAAAATGTGAATGAAAGTAGCTGATTACCTCATTTTGGCTGGTGTTCAAAATTATCAATTTGGTGCATTCCAATAAATGGCCTATAAATATTTAATTCAAACATTCCAATTTGTATTTGAAGTGTGAATGTTTTCTTGCAAACACATATCCTGAATTTCAATAATAATTTTTATACCGTGCAATGTGGAACTTGAATCTCGGATATTTTTGTAATTATTTTATGCATTATGCAAGTTTACTACATTTCAATTCCATTGTAAACGTATTTGAAAAGTCCCGCGCAATTTATCAGTTACATATCCAGAAAAATAAGAAATGTTTTAATATTATTAATAATTATCTAAGTGTAAAGTCGGAAGTTTAAGTCAAAACTACTTCCCGACTTTACAATAAAAACTGTACAAAGTTATGTGTATAATTTTAATTTTTACATAGTAACAGACAAAAGATGGTAAAATTGTATTTAACTTTATTAATTTTTATCTTAATTGTAATTACAGTTTATTCAAGAATTGCATGTTGCAATTGCAAATGCTAGTAACTGAAATTCCATTTTAATTGTTATTACTTATTATATTTGAATTGACTGTAGAAATGACAAAGTTTTAACTTTTTAGAATATATCTTCGTTAATTTTTTAAATACCATATCAAACTTGGGGCAATCAAATGTAAAAAAACAAATTATCTGTTGTGTAAAAAAATATTCCATATATATATTATAGTTTTATTTTAATTTTTTTTTCCAGATAAATATGTTTGCTAAATTTTATACAAGTTAATTAAGTAGACTTTAAAATGTTTTATCAGTTGGAATTCCATTTTATCATATTTAATATGTTAAAGTAATTTATATTATTATTTTACAGGTTAATTTTTACATTAGTTTGGGTGGAAAAAAAACATCATTCATAGCTGTGTTAAACATATCTAAATTAAAAAAATGACATTAAAATTTTTTTTTTTGTTAATGGCAATAAGATAGTGTATTCTTTATGTACTGATACGTACTGGAAAGCAATAAACAAGTTACATAGCTTTCATAAAGACAAAATACTGTAAATTATAATAACAAAAATCAAAAAAAAATTTTTTTTAATATTTTAATTTCGTGAAACTTCATACATAAAACGCTAGAAAATATATCTACACACTAATAGTCTCGCATTTGGCTGCGGCTTTACCATTCACAAGCTTTAATATCGCATGCAGTTGTCTTCCGGGACCACATTCGTAGGTTTCCGGGTAGTTAGTGCCTGGTTCACGGCCATACAACTTGTGCAATATTTGCTCCCATTTGACAGGACTAGATATCTGCTCCACTAATCCGTGGAAAATGTGTTTTTCGTTCACGTATCGTTTACCGTCGACATTAGAATATACAGAAATTAAAGGTGGCTTAATTTTAATTCGACGAAGAGCTTTTTCTAGAGGTTCCTCTGCAGGAGTCATCAGATCGGTGTGAAAGGCGCCACTTACAGGAAGTCGCTTTAATCGCCGAATGCCGAAATCTTGGGCATTCATTTCGATGAACTGGAGGGCCTATTAAGAAATGAATTAATTAATTAATTAACAAAATATACTTGAGTAAAACCTACTTCTTCATTTCCAGCAATAACTTTGCAATTCGGATGCAAGTAATTCGCTATGCGGCATTCGGGGTTTTCAATACCCAATTTTCGACACCATTGTTTCGCTACGGTGCAAGCGTAATTGATTCGGTTGTCAGCGCCGAAAAATACAGTCATCATGCCGCTGGGTATGATTTCACTTGCACTTTGCATTGCTTCGGCTCGAACTTTCATAACAGAAATAGCTACGAAAAGTAAAAAAGAAAAGATTCAAGTTAAATTATTTTATAAATCTGGATAAATTGCTGCGTTTCAAAATTACCATCCTCAAAAGAGATGCAATCTGCGAAAACTAAAGCGCTAAATTCTCCCACGCTGAAACCAGCCGTAGCATAGCAATTTTCAATGGCCTAGAAAAAAATAAAAAAAAACTCGAGTTAAAACTTCATTTATAATTTATAGTTCCATTTTCCACACCTGAGGTTTTTCCACTTTAAGTTTTTCCACCGCAGCCAATGATGTGACTAAAATTGCAGGTTGGCAATAGGAAGTTTTGTTCAACTCTCCTTTAGGGCCTTCGAAACACAACTTCTGTAAATCGTACTTCAAAATTTCACTCGCAATTTCAAACATTTCTTTCACGTTGGGATAATCTATCAGTGATTTCCCCATTCCTACAAATTGTGAACCTTGGCCAGGAAATAATATAATTGTAGTGTCTTTGGGATCAATTTTAGGACGCAATGACACAACTTCTCCCTGTCCTGGATTAGCTCCTTTCGGGTACGCAGATGAAGACCATAAATCATCAGCTGAGTTTGTTTCGTCATCTTTAAATGATGCTGCGTTCTTCAGCAGAGATTCAACCGATTGTGGCTTTGTACTGTCAGGTTTATCGGGGTTGTCAACCTGTCCGTTTTCTTTAACACTGCTCACATAATTGCGTGAAATGCACAATACAACAGTTTTGTGTCGTTGAAATAAAGTCTTCTTCGTTGAATTAAATCCGATGAGATTAGTTTTGCAGCGGGTTAGAACACGTAAATTTTTTAAATAAATCATGATCGGAGGTATAAGTTATTAACGATGTAAAAATGTTTTTAGTGATTACAAAAACTGACTTACATAAACCACATGCTCTTTGCTGACGCCATGTTTGCTCGTGACTTGACAAACGCGACATCTCTTGAGAGAATGAGTATAAAAAAATTTAATTTTACTTTTTATTAAAAGTTATGTATTGTTACTAATTACAAAATTAATCATTGTTATTACTATGTTTACAAGGAATTCTAAAAGTTTGATGTTTGATCATATGATCTGTCACGTGACTGCTTTCCCGCCAAACTTGCTTGGGTACATGCTTTGTTGCAGTTTGGTGCACAACAAAACAGTGTATCGTGTTTAGTTTTAAATCATATTTTGTGTTAATTGTTTGTAATGAGTTCACCAGTTCATTCTCCAAGAAGTACTCGGAGCTCAAGAAGTAATAAGAGCTCAAGGAGCTTA
>JAQFZP010001190.1:0-21453 GCA_034695745.1 Geophilus truncorum | reverse complement strand
CAAGTTTTCAATTCAGCATAGCAATAAACGAGAAAAACTGAAAATAACTGCAGGATTACTTTCCCTGGCGGGAGTTGATGGAAGCAAAGCGGTAGGTGAACCGGCATTGCTGTTATTGGGGTGTTAGCCGATGGATTGGCGCGATTTCTAACAAAAAACCTGTGGATTCAGCCCCGATTGCGAAAGGAAATTAAGAGAAACATTCAAAGCGATCGTATTTCGAGTTTGGAGGTGAGCACGAGTCGGGGATTGTGGGTAAAAGACCGGTTAACGATGTTTAGTGTCGCTCGCACATCCAGACTACTTTGTCTCCAACTTGGCCGAGCGTGAATTACCCCCGGCATTAAACCCGTGTGATTAGTGAAATTCCTTATATTTATGGCTGTTTTTTTTAAGTGTTATTCGAAGATGTGAGTTTTGGAGAGTCGATTGAGTGAGGTTTGGTGTTGAGATTAATGCGAGTTGTTTGATGTTGACGCCCCTTTAATTGTTTTGTTTTATGAAGTTTTTTGAGCTTTTTGTGCGGTGTTAATTGATTTGATTTCTTTTTAAGGTGATACACTAGACAAGATGTGGAAATTTATGCGTGGTAAAGGTCATCAACCGAGTGCAGAAAGGGCGAAGTTGCAGAAAGAATTGTTTCAGTTTAATAAAGTGAGTGGATAATGTGGGGTTTTGAGATTTTTTTTTTTATTGTGGGAAAAGTCAGTGAAGTTTTTTGTTACTGAAAATTGTAGAAATTGTTGATTTTTAAAGTGAAGGGGGAAAAATGAATTTTTGCATTATAATGACAGCAAAAATTGTGTTTTTTAATTGAGGGAAAAAAATTAATATTCAACACAAAAATAACATTTTGATAAAATATTGACAAAAAAGTTTAAATTAGTATTGTTTAATGATTTATACTACTTAAATGATATTTTACTTGTAAAAAGTAATATTTTGCATTAAAAATAACAGCAAAAGTCATAAAATTTTTTATTTAAATTTTAATACCTTTGATATATTTGGATGGGAAAAAATAATTTTTAACACTCAAACTCTTTTGTTATTTTATACGTTAGAAACAAAAAAGTGAAATTTTCATTTGTTTGGCATCCATTTTGTTGAGCCAACAATCAAAAATAGTTCCAAAATTATTTCACAGCGGTCAAACAACAAAAAAAAAAACCACACAAAAAACTCCTCCTTCGCAGACAGCTGAAAACAGGTTTTAAAGAGAAGACTCTTTATTAAAGAGACTTTGTCTTGCATCATTTTCGCATTACACAGTCTAAACAATAACTGCAAAACATTCATTCTCAGTAATTATATTTCCTGCAAAAAAGTATCACTTTCATACCAGGTGTCGTTTTATTTTAAACAATGTCGCCACAATTTTCATTACACTGCTTCTAGTGTTTGAACTAGATATCAACTTGCACTGTGGGTGATAAAATATCAGATTATTTAATTTTAAAAAAATATTTTTATTTTATTTTTAAAATTTATATTGTAGTTTATATATATACAAAATATACAAAATAACTTTAGTTTCATGCAACTGTAAAAATACATAAATATGCAACAAAACATTATTGTAATGACATTTTTTGATCATGGAAAATTGAAATTTTAATAAATATGATAAATGAGAATATTTCAAATCAACAAAAACATTTTTATTAAACATGTTTAAACACGTTTGTCATATGTTTACAAGATGCTTTTTTTTTTTTTTTTTAGACAATTTGTTTAAAGCTCAAAACGTTTTTAATACATTGCATAGACAGTAATTTATGCATTTTAAACAAAAATAGTTTTATTATGTCATAAAATATTTTTTATGCAAATATGCATTTATCTGGGATATATATATATATATATATATAATGGAGCATAATACATTAAAAAATAAATATAATATAATATAATATAATATATTTTCAGACAATTCATCATGGGTTTCCCAGCAAACCAACAGCTTTAGCATGGGATGCAAAGCTACGTTTAATGGCAATTGGAGCTCGAAATGGAGTGATTAAAGTGTATCCTTTAATTTGTACTAATTGTTTGTCGAATTGCTTTCCGATAAATGTGACTGATTAACACACAAGAGGGGGAAAGTCATTTCCTAATTCCTTTTGATTTGAAATGTAGTTTAGAACTTATATTTAACAAGTAAAAATTATCTAATAAGGATGTAGTTAATTTACAAAAAAAAATGGTAAACAATATTTTTAGAATCTCAGATTTTTATAAGATCTGTTTAGACAAAATTCAATTGGGTATGTAGAAATTTAATATTTTTATTTTTTGAATTGTATTTTTTTTTTTTTTTCAGTTTTAATTTATGGATGAATCATAATAATGTAATGATTCATTTGATTTATAAATAAGTAACAGGTTGAATGTGTATTCATCTGTCAAAGTTGTTGTAATAATGAAATCAGGAGATATTTTAAGTAAAGCAAATGAGAAATTTTATTATGAAGAGTAAATAACTAGTCAGTTTGAATAGGATGATTATGCTGTGTTAAATATAATGGGAATTGCAGAAATTAGTTACTTAGAGTATTATAATGAGTTGAATATAGACACTTTTTTTTTAAATTATTTTTTCTGATAACACACGAGGTTTATTTGCAAAAACTACTTATTTATAAATTTCGTGGTTCCCTTAAATATTTTTGAGAAAAGTAAGATGCAAAGATTTAAAATTACACATATCTTAAGTCCAAAATGATGAGTTTTAATTGTATTTAATTCACTTGGGAACTTTTATTCTTTTTACGGGTTCCTGCTCTTCCTATTACGATTATTTTTGGCTTTCTTTCCCCTGAGATTACACTTTTAATGAATTTAAGTGATAAGATAACTTTTATTAGTCAGTGCTTTTAGTACGTTTCATCTTGAGTTTTTGATACTTGAAACTAACTCGGTATCATTGTTCTGTTTATTAATACAGTAGTCAGCAAATAGATTAAGGACATAAAATTTTTATGGTTATGGGTATTAACAACTAAAAAAAAAAGTTTAATATTATTAAAGGAAAATTGATTTTAGACTTTTTTTTAAATATAAATATTTATTTTATATTGGTTTAATAATCATATTTTTTTTTATTTATTTAATAAGTCACTAATTTATCATCATTGTCCTCCACAAGCTAACCCCTACTTGATTGGCTGTGGAATTCCATATGTAATTACAATTAAAGCATTAAAAATTATTTAATTGTAAATTGCATTATTGCACTTGACGTTCAATGGAAATTCCAATGCAAAATTAAAATTTAAAAATAAAAGATCCTTGACTCTATCAGTTACGGCGCTCCAGGCGTCGAATTTTACGGCCAGCACGAAAATACAGACTGCTCAGTGTTGCAGATTTTTTTCCTACCACACCAAGTATGTATTTATTTATTTATGTACAAAAAATATTTATTTTTTAAAAATCTTCTCAGGGCCGTCTGATAACACTATGCGACGACAACACTCTTCATTTGTGGGAAATCAACTTGAAGAACGAGAAATCAGTGATGGAAGAAGTGAAGTCATGCTCCCTCGAAGGCCGCTTGAAAATCATATCAACTTGCTGCTTGCAATCGAACGCCGAGCATCTACTGATCGGCACCGAAGGAGGCAATATTTACCTACTTGACGTGAAATCCTTCGAAATGACCGATCACATCATTTATCAGGATGTGGTCATGCAAAAGTAATTTATTTTAAGATTTCAATTTTTTAAAGTTTTAACTTACAGTACATACAGAACGGTTCAATAATCTTTTGTTGCATACTTTGAATTCGTACTGTACATACTGGCAATATACACTCACTGATGGCCACGTTGTTATGACAACCTGATTATCTCAATGGTTTATCTCAATAATAAAAACTTTTATTTTATTTTTTTAGTGTTCCAGATGACTATAAAGTAAACCCAGGTGCAGTGGAGTCGATCGCAGAGCATCCGACAGACCCGGATAAGATTCTTATTGGATACAATAGAGGGTTGCTGGTCTTGTGGGATAACAGCTCGTTGAATGCGGACCAGACTTATGTGGGAAGTCAGCAACTGCAATCGGTTTCGTGGCACCGCAAAGGCAGCGAATTCATGAGTGCTCATAATGATGGCAGTTACATCATCTGGAGCACCAAGGATTCGACAAAACCCCATCAACCGGCCACTACTCCATACGGACCGTTCCCCTGCAAGGCAATCAAGAAGGTGGAATGGAAGAGTGCAAAGCGGTAAAAATAAAATTTAAAAAAAAATTGGAAATTTATTTAAAGATTTTTGTTAAATTAATTAATAAATTGATTAATTATAGTGGCGAATTCATCATCTTCAGTGGCGGAATGCCGCGAGCTAGTTTCGGGGACCGGAACACTGTGACGGTGATTTGTGGCGAGAAGCATGTGGTTTTCGAACTGACGTCACGTGTTATTGATTATTTTACAATTTCGGACAGTGAAGAGGATGATGGTAGATATTTAAAATAAATTATTAGTATTTTAAATTTAAACTTAAATTTTTTTTTTTTTTTTTAGAATATGATAATCCACACACACTTATAATCCTTGCTGAAGAAGAAATGATCGCGATTGATCTCGAAAGTGAAGATTGGCCCACTTTTAAAGCTCCTTACTTGTCATCTTTGCATTCATCTGCTATCACATGCGCTCAGCATTGCATAAACATCCCAGAAGAATTCATCCAAAAAATTATTCTGTGCACTGAGCAGAATAAGGAAACTTATTCACCAAGAGTAAAAAAAAATATATTATTATTAAGGGTGTTTGAAAATCATTTATATTTTCCCTTTTTCAAAATTAAATATTTAAAAAAAAAAAAAAAAACGATTATAGTTAGAAATATGGAAAAAAGTATATTTGAAAAACCAACTCAAAAATTTTTTTTTAAAAATACAAGTGATCCCTGTTCATCATAGAGTAGACATTAAAACTGGGTTATTTGAAGATATTGTCAAATATCACTAGTTTTGTCTGTAGAACTGTTTAACACTTTTTTCAGAAGTGATAGTATCTGAAATTTTGTTGTGTGCCCCATTAAATGTTAAGATGAAAACTTGAACGCAAATTTTTCAAAAATAAGTGATAAACTGGGAGTAGTGAATAAGAATCAATTTGAATTTCCATGACAACACCGATTCAGTAGTTGCGATTTAAAACACTAGACTCCAAATGATTTCAGTTAACTTTTTTGTGAATTATTTTTTATGGAATTTTGATAAAGAATGTGTCAGAGTCTATACTTTTAGTCTGAAAATGTTAATGAGTAAAATAATATTTTAGAATGCAGTTATAAACAAGAATTTCAGATACGGAACTATATATAGGATGTGGCGGAAATGTCACACAAAAATTGGAATTTATTGTGACATTGACCAGTTGAAGTACATCCTTAATATCCATTTTTCAAATGTCCATTTTTTAATGCGTATTTATCGGCGATGATTGTGTTTGGTCTTTCGGTGCTGCAAGCTTGAGATTTTAGTTGAAAAACTTTTTTTTGAGTTGGCTTTTTCGAAAGTACATTACTTCGTGCTCCTATCTATAATTATTTTTCGTCAATTAATTAAATAAAAGGGGTCAATAATTTACAAACACATTATATCAGTGGTTCTCAAATTTTCTAGAATCGCGATCCATCTTTTAGGAACGAAAAACATTAACTACTTACCTAGTTTTAATGAATATGGGGGAAGGAGGTATTTTTTAATATAATTTTAGAACTGCTATTTTTTTTTTTTTAATTTGTTATTAATTTATTGTATGAAAAATTTATCATATTATGAATTGATTCATGGCAACACTGATCTGTAATTATACAAATTACAAAATTTTTACTGCAAAAGTTTCGCAACTCACTAGAAATTAGCTTGCGTCTTATTTCTTTGAGAAACACTGTGTTATACATATTTAAATATCTATATTATAAATTTTTGTTAATATTTATTTAAATTGTTAGGAATGGCCCATTAATGGTGGTGTATCAATGAGCGAAATGCCTATTCCCTGCCGAGACATCCTGCTGACCGGTCACGAAGACGGCACTGTTCGCTTCTGGAACGCATCTGGTGTTGCTTTGTATCCACTCTATAAACTGAGCACCTCGCAAATCTTGAGTGGGGAAGATCCAGTTGAACCACACACTGTAGAAGAAGAGGAATGGCCACCATTCAGAAAAGTAAAATTATAAAATAATAATAATAAAAAAAAAATTTAAATATTTTATTTTATTTCATTTCATTTTAAGGTTGGAACTTTTGACCCATACAGTGATGATCCTCGTTTGGCAATTAAAAAAATAACCCTGTGTCCATACAGTGGCACTATGGTGGTGGCAGGAACTGCTGGTCAAGTTCTGGTTCTGAATTTGAATACAAACGAAGTGGAAAAAGAAATAGAAGTTTGTTTGTTTGTTTTTAAATTGAACTTTAAAGTTTTTCTCATTTTTATTTATTTTCAGATGAAAACTGTGAATATTGTTGGGGATAGAGATAATTTCGTGTGGAAAGGCCACGATCAGCTGACTGTGAAAAGTGGAGCCTTAAAATTCACTCCTGGGTTCCAAACTGAGATTCTCTTTCAATTGCTTCCACCTGCTGCTTGCACTGCGCTTGCGTTGCACACGGAATGGGGGCTGTGAGTAGTTTAATGAGTTTTATTTTACAGGTTTGTTGATGTTACTGGTTTTTCTAGAGTGGCTGCTGGAACTGCTCATGGGTTTACTTTATTGGATTACATTCAAAAGAAGCCGGTTATTTTCAAATGTACTTTAAATCCAAATGGTAAGTATAATGTTGGTCTGCGTTTGTTTAAAATACATGTTAATTTTTCCAGTAGGTGGGTGTGTTTATACCTTATATATACTTGGGGAATCGACATTTACATAATTTTGGTTTTTTTCCAAGTTACTGTAGATCGAGAAAAATAATTATTTTACACATGACAACTGTTTTGCACAGGATTTTACACTTGTTCAAATAATAAACAAATTTACCAATTGAAAAATTTTAAAAATTTAATGTTAATTACAAGCGTTTTGTTTCTTGGTGTTAAAATTCTAAACTTAAAACAGTACACATGTGTAAAACCGTGTGTAAATAAGAGGTCATGGATAAATTCCTAATTTTTCTCGATCTAACTGGAAAAAAATAGCCGCCAAAAGTATGTAAATTTCGTTTTAAACCAGTTTAAACTCTATTTACACAAGTGCGAATAACAAACGAATCCACTTAGTCTATAATTATCTCTATAGGAGTTATTTATTAACACTAGGTGACGTTTATTATGCACTTGCACTTTATTATTTTACCCAAGCCAACCTTTTACACTGGACATTATATACATTCAAAAATTAAACAAACTCATCTACTATTTTTTTTTTTTTTTTTTTTTTTTTAATTTTTTAACTAAAAAACTGAATTCACTACTCCGTGATCTGATGTATACTTTTCTTCATCATAATTATTAAATTTGTTAATTTATCTCATATGGGGATGAAATTAGAAGTACAGTACTTCATAAAGTTTAAACAGTTTAAATTCAGGGTTCTTGGTGTATAAAAATGAGGTGTATGTAAATATTATGCAATTCCAATTGAACAACAAAAACTGAAACAAATTTTAATTTTTAATATTTATAAAAACAACAACTTCAAATTGAAAATTAAAGTAACTTTTAATTACTTCAGATCTAAGCGGCTTCGGCGAAACGAGCATGTCACGACGCAAGAGCTTCAAGAAATCACTGCGCGAATCATTTCGCCGATTGCGCAAGGGTAAATCTCAGCGCCACGCGAAAGAAAAACGTCAATCGCCGGCCCCAGCTTCGCCTAAAACACTAACAGAAGAAAAAAAAGAAAGGTAACTTAAAAGAAAGTCAATCCAAAAGAACCCATTTTTTTATTTTTCCATTTATTTATCAAAAAAAAAAAAAAAAATAGATTTTTTATTTTTATTGTATTTTTCTAAAATTCAGCTTTGCTTCTGACTAGCTTTACGGCGCATGGTAGAACCCTTACCCCTTTTACCCCAGCACTTACCTATCAAAAAAAAAATATTTTTTTTCTTTTTCTCTCTAATTTTTCTTTGCACGCAGCGAGGAATTTGAGAAACAAGAGCTAAGTTCGTTTCTTAATAACTGCCTCCCTGCACCCGACGACGACCCGGGGCCCCTGGTGCGGTCCCGGCCCCGTCTCGCGCTTCTCCTGTGCTGCAGGAGGAGCGCTCCCCGCACCGACAGCGCCACCGACTCCTCGACCAACGCCTCGTGGCCTCACCGCTGTATTCGCTGCTTCTGCCTCGTGGCGCTGTCCGACCTGCTGAAACGCTTCTTGCCTCTCGCGTCCTCGCACTCGTCGGCCGCGCTCACCAAGTGCGATGATCTGTCTGAGCTCGAGTCCCCCGAACTGGTCCGACCGGTCGAACCGGTCGAACCGATTCCACTCGCCACGAGCGAGACGAGCAGCGAGGAGAATTTTGGGAGCGATGTGGGGAGCTCGTCCGAGGGGGAACTGGTCATCTCGTCGTACACGGCGTCCGAGCGCTTCTTGACCACGGTCGAGCCCGAATCGGAAGCGGAAGCGGCGCTCCGCTTGAACGTGAGCCTGCCGTTCTTCGACCGGTCGACGAGCATAGACGGGAAGACGTCCGTGGTCGACGTGGGGTCACCACCAGTGGCAACGTCCACTCCCAAGTGGCGGAGAGGAGGGGGTTGTGAGAACAGGACGCACTCGAAGGACGATACCCTCGAGAGACTGATGGAGAGGGAAGGGAGTGTGGGGTCCGAGAGGTCAGAGAAAGTTGAACTAAAGAAAGGATGCACTTTTCGTTGCAGCAAAGACGCGGCGGCTGCTGCTGCTGATGTGGACGCTCCCACCCCGACTGACAGCTCGGCGATATCGGCGCCGGCGTCGCCGTCCGACTCCAAGCCGGTAGAGAGGTCGATCGAAGCGCGGTCTGTGGATGATACACTCGGATCGATGGTGAGGTGTCTGTATTTGGCGCAGAGCTTCCTTGTCAGTGGTAAGTTGGGTGTGCGATTTTGAGCTGGAACATGAGGTGTTTCCATGGAAAAGTGGGAAAAAATAAAAATAAAATTTCAAAGTTTTGATAAAAACATTTTCAAAATTAAATTTTGAAATTTCTGTTATAATTAGTGATTTTATACAAAATTTAAACGATATACATATATAGAGACAGAGAAAAAGAGATTTTTGAATTCAATATTTTTTTTTTAACATTTTTTCTATATGTTTTGATTTGTTACAAAAGGGTAAATATTCATGGACTTACCTCAGTATCACTTTTCCTCAACACACATTTGTAAATCCCTGCACAATTTCTTCCCCAATTTTCTTTAGCCTTTCACGATGTTGATGATGGTAAGTTAATACTCATAGTAACTAATACCAAAAACTTTACACATAGATTTAAGTTTTAATAAAATTAAATCAAAATAATAATAATTTATTTTGGTTTATTAATTTCAGTTGCAACAACAACACCAACCTTGTGGGCAGGCACAAACAATGGAGCCATCTTTGTTTTTACCATTTCATTGCCGCCCAAAGACAAACGGGAGGAAGCATTGGTGCAATGCCAGTTAGGTAAACAAACAAATAAATAAATAAATAAATAAAAATTATAATTAACTTTTGGTGAATGAGTAATAAGTAAATTACTCGTTTTGGGCAAAAACGTTGAGTTAAATATTAATTTTTTCTAGGGAAGGAGATCCAACTGAAACACCGTGCGCCGGTCATCGCCATTTGCATCGTCGATGCATCCAACTGCCCAATCCCAGAGCCGTTCGAAGTGCAGCATAAACTAGCCAAAGACCCAGACAACGTGGGCAACCACAGAGTGGTCATCTGCTCCGAGGAGCAGTTTAAGGTTTTCACCTTGCCCAGTCTGAAGCCATACTGCAAGTTCAAGCTGACAGCTCACGAAGGCTCGCGCGTGCGCAAGATCAATTTTGCCAACTTCCAGCACCGAAGTGACCCTAACTACAGCGAAAACTGCTTCATGTGCATGACTAATCAGGGCGATATCAGCGTTTACAGCATTCCAGATCTGCGCAGACAGATGATCAGTGGCTGCGTCAAACGCGAAGATATAACGTGAGTTGGTAATTTTTGGTGGGATTTAAGTTGGGTCACACGTGTCAGTGCGATGCATTGTGGGCTGTAAGAAAGTGAAATTTTGCAGTGATTTAGGGAATTGACAGGAGAGCAAGTAGCAAATTGTCTTAAGTCGATGCTTACGATTAGTGCTATAGCTAGAACAGGGCGAGCGGCCATAAACATGAAAATAATTAGTAATAACTAGAGCCTGGATAAATCTATATATGCATCAAAAAATATTATATGACATAAAACAGATATTTTGTCTACAAATGCATAAAATGTTAGAATTTCTGATTTAGTAAATTGAATTAAGGAATTAGAAAAGTAAATGGCCACAGTTCCACTAAGATGAAAGCCAAGGACTAAAATTATTTTGAATGTTTTTGAAAAAAAACTGAAGGGTTTTTTATTCTAAAATTAATTGCAGATGCTCTCAAGGGGGATAAAATTAACGAATTATTAGCAGAAGTTTTTTCTCATACCGAAATTACTCATTTTAAATATGCTCCAGTTACAAGTTATAACAACTTGTAACTGGAGCATATTTAAAAGTTGAGGAAGTTTTTCTAGATTTAAACGGTATTTTAACTGATAAACAACATTCTCTGACTGAACATTTACAACAGTCTTTAATTTGCTATTGCAATATTTTTTTATTTTTTTTTTTTGCTAGCGGGATTTCTAGCCTCGTATTTACTCGCAACGGTGAAGGTTTCTATCTACATTCGTCCAGTGAACTCCAGAGGATTTCACTTTCGGCTGCTACTATAACCGAGGCTCGCTGCAAACTCGAACTTCCGGAAGGGATGCGACCAGTGGCCAATCAGACCCCGCCGATGCCTCCACCGCCAGCTGCAGAGTTGAATTTAGTTGACGCACATCCTGATATCCCACCTGCTGATGGCGTCACAGAGTAAATTAAATTATTTTCAAAATTTATAAAATTTTTATGTAATTTTTTTTTTTTTTTTTTTTTGTTTTAATATTTAGTGATGCGAAAGAAGTAGTTCAGCAGCAGATCGAAGCTGAGAAGAAAGATGAATCTACCGGAGATACTACTATTGATAGTATTAGGGACCATTTAGTGTAGGTTTTGTTTTAGGGTTAAATTTTGTGGATTTGCAAGTTAGTTAAATTTTGTTTTTATTTTAGGAATTCGACTGAAGAAACGCGCATCATAGTTACAGAGGAAAAAACAGAAACGAAACAGATTTCGGAAACCATTATTCAAACCACGACTGTTATTCCGATTATTGAAAATGTCGCTGTGCCTAATGAAGGTTGGATAATTATAATATTCAGTCACTTTTGTCACTTTTTCACACGTCCCAGTGCTGGATGTAAACAAGAAGTACAAAACAATTTTTTCTTGAGTTTTCTATAAAGTTTTAGTCAAATTCACTATCAGATAGTCTTTTATTTATTTATTTGTTTTTTGAAGAAAAAAAAAGTGAAAAATTAGTTTTGTACTTTACTGTGTAGAATTTTGGTATAAGAAATTACAATTATACCAAATTTTGTCTTTCTGTTCACTTGTTTAGCTTCAAGTTCAAACTCTCCTCCTAGTGCAGCTACTTTTTCTAATGAGGTTAGGCTTAAATCTATAATTGATTTCAAATTTCCATTTATCATGCATGAAGTATTAATATTAAGAATAAATAATAAAAATAAAAATGTTCAGCTGTACAAGTACTGGCTTAATCTGTTTGGGATAACTTAGACATATAGGGGAGAAACTTAATATTCATTAAGCTCAAGTTAACAAAATGTTTGTTACCAAATTTTCTCAAAGCATATCCAAACTTTGAGATAATTTGACTGTTTTAAAAAATTTTGATCTGGATGTCGATATTCATGATTTTGGATATCTGCGCCCAACTAATTAGAATTAAGTACAGTTGAGCATTCTTCTTATCATCTTCACTCACTAATGTGCAGAGCCTGGATTTTTATGCAAAAAAATGTTTTATGTGCAAATATGTACAATTAAAAACTGACAATATATGCAGTCAAATTACTTTAAATATGCAAAAAAATTATTCTAATGTTATATTTTTGTAAGTTTAGATTTAGGCATTTTTACAAACTCAAATGTTTTTAATATGTTTATAATATATCTTAATATCTTAATTTATGTAAGTTATTTTGTATAATTTTTTTTATAAAAATTGCAATTTATGCCATAAAACATTTTTTAATGCAAATATACATTTGTTCAGGCTTTACTAATATATAAGGTTTTCTTGAAATTTTATAAACAAAATTTTTCTAAAGTTTTATTTTTTATTTTCTTTTTTTTTTTTTTAGACTAAACATGGCTCCAGTTGAAGTATCATTGAAACCGTACAAACCACGGATTTGATGATTCAGCTTTTCTTAATTTTAATTTTTTAAAGGTATTTTAATTAGTTGCTTGGGGCCAATGGAAATTACAAAAGTTCAGCATACTTTTTAATTGTGAACTTATTTTTTTAAAAAGAAGAGAAAAAAAATTCCTTAAACGATTCAGCTACTGTGGGTTCGGCTTATTTTTTAATTTTATATTTTGATACAAAAAGTAGCTACTTCTGTGATAAGAGATGATTTTTAAAAAAATACGTCAACAGGGGGTGAAAACGAGAAAAGTATCAAAATATTAAACACTTTGAGGAATTGAATTACTTAGATTTTCTTTTTTTATCTTTTATAAATGCATGGTTTATAAGGTTTATTTTAATGTGGGTTTATTTTACCAGATACATATTGCTATTATTACTTATTACTTATTATTCCATATTGTTCAATTACAAAATGGTGGGAAATGGGTTTTATCTTTGCATATTTTTAGCTCTCATATGATTTCTGTTACAAATTTGTCATACTTTTTGCTTGTTCTTTTTGTAATTTCTTTACTTGACTTTTATAAGCGTTCTTTTGAATGAGAATTGTTTTTAATTGTCAACTGATATATAATAAAAGCACTTTTTGCAAAGCAAATTTTGCTATTTTTATTTTTTTTTATCATCATTATTATGCATTATTTTTGACACATCACCCAATATATGAAACTGATTTATGTTCTAATGTACTATACTGTCCATTACCTAGTGAGTAAAATTTGAATTTATTTATTTTCAAGTAATTGAGAGAAAACAAGTGAAATATCTTGAGCAATTCTAACGGTGCAAACATAGGTAGCAATTTATTTGTGCAGTAACTATATACAGATCACTTTAAACAGGATTACAGTAGTTCATGAATAAGAAGAAATGAAATTTGGTCGTGCATAATGCAATTTTGACTATATTCACCATCAAAGTTGAATTCTAAAGGCTAAAGAATTTGGAGTTTCAGCAGCAATTAAAACCATCCAAAAAGAGATTGTGAGTTTTAAAACAAATCGGAAACAAATTGGAATCGGAAATACTGTATCGCTCCAGGTGCATAGAAAGTCTTCAAAATCGAAGAAATGCGAAATGAGATGTTGCGATTTCATTTCGAAATACTTCGATTGAATAGCGAAAACAGACTACAATGTTTTGTCTCGAGTTCAGATAAGAGTTGACTTGACGTACTGATGTTGAATAACGCAGTTATAAAATAAACCAATTACACGCTCCGTATTAGGCTCGTTAATTCACGTCAGATTTCGCTAGTTCTGTTAAGTTACCATATTCTGTAATATGTCTTTTGAGTTACTGTAGATGTGATAAAAAGTGACATCATCACCTCAAAATACCTGCCTCATTAGCATAGAGTGCTTCTATGATTTTAAAACCCGTGCTTTTGCATCATTTGGACTCTAATATTTAACATGGTAGCAGAGGATCGTTTCAGCTGGTAAATAATTCCTTGTTTTGGACCAAAATTGCACCAGTCACCAGCATAGAGTGGGAGATTTTTCCAGCTGTGACCTTGAGCTGCAAATTTAAGGATTTTTGTTTATGTTTGCTTCAGCCAGCTGAATTGGGGCAAAATAAGGTATGCAAAGACATTTTAGAGCACAGATACTGACTAAAATTGTATTTTTATTTATTTTGATAAGCCAAACAAGGAGAATTTTATTTTGGATCCCACAACCTCAAAATTCAAAGAATTCAAGATGGCTGAATCCACAACACCCAGTTTTGAAATTTCACCACTTGATGGCCACAATTATGAGACCTGGAAAGTGGAAATGCAATTGTTACTGGAGGAGCGTGGATTGTGGGGTTTTGTCAACGACACTGAACCGAAATTGCCGGATGGAGCTTCGGACAAGGAGAAGCGCAAGTTTTCAAAGCGCAAGACCAAAGCTAGGGCAATTTTGTGTCGTCGCGTGTCATGGGACATTCAGCGGATCGTTGTACCATTGTTGGACGCAAAATCCGTGTGGGATACGTTGGAGAAAACCTATCAGCCGGTAGCCAGATCACGCAAAGCAAGGTTATGGCATGAATTTCTCGATTTGTCCATGCGAGAAGGCGAAGAAATGCCTGTTTTTCTCGCCAGGGTGGATCATGCGGTCAAGGATCTGGTGAATGTCCACATCGTTGTTACGGATACGGACCGAATTTACCAATACCTCCATGATTTGCCGAAGGAATACGAGGCAATCCAAGAGCAGGTTTATTGTTTGGATGATGCATATTTCACCCTGGACAACGTCAAAGAACTCTTAATTGCTGGATTTAATCGTTTGAAATCAGAAAATAAAACTAACAGTTCTTATCTTTTTGGTACAGAGAAATTCAAAGGTTTTTACACCGGCAACCAGAGTTCAAAGCGTTCAGATCAGAAGTTTGGTGCGACTCCAAGTCGACCAAATCAACGGGATCCAGCAGATAAAACTGGACAAGATTGTCCAGCCGGTGATAGATGTTATCGATGCGGAGGAACTGGTCATTTTGCACGTGAATGCACCTTAAAGCCTGGTGGACAGCGGTTTCAACGTGGACGATCGAGTTTCAGATCACGTCGAGGACGTGGTGGTCGTTCCAGTGTGAGCCGGAACCAGGATCAGTTTTCCTTCTAGGCAAGTCACATCGCCGAAGAATCGCCTAAGACTGTTACCAAGACACTCCAATGTAGTGTTGGGTGAGGGAATTTCCCAAATTGTGGGAAAAAGCGATATTCGTCTTATTGTTAAAATGGGTAATCGAGAAAACCGAATGACCCTACATGACGTTCTTTTCGTACCAAAATTTTGTCGAAATTTAATTAGTATGGGTCGAATTGATCAGGCTGGTTATTTAACCAAAGTTGTTAATGGTAAATTAAGTGTAATGATTTGATGTAATATAATGTACCTTTATTTTTATGTTTTTATGATTTTTGATTTTGTTTTCTTATGTTCGGTTCTGCTGTAGTTATGTTTATTCTGCTACCTGAATGTATTTTCTCTTCCTGGATTAAACCTGATCTTTTGAGTTCTAATCAGTTGAATCTAGTTTCTAAACAATTACTCTAACAACTTTAAAATTCTGCTTTTAAAAATATGTACCGTATCAAAAATTAGATAAAGGCATCACGTGTTTTTACATAAGATTTCAAATTCCAGTTTACTTCTGTCACAAGTTCATACACAAATAAATTGAAATCATAATTTACACATACAATTTCTGTCGTCCAATAAAATTAACCAACAAGTTAAGAGGGTTGGAAACCTTTGCTTTTACGCTAATTTTGACAGATAGATGGCGATATAAATTAGGTTGAAAGATATTTCCACTTTTCTCAGTAATTAGTTAATTACTAAGCCAATTTTAAATATTAAAAAAAAAAAAAAAAAAAAAAAATGTTCCTCTTAACTAGCTTCCAATTTTTTTTAAGTGACATTTCCATGACCACAACCAAAATTTCCAAATTTAGTGACGATTGATTTGAAGTTAGTTAAAAGAAACATTTTTTTAAATATTTAAAATTGGCTTAGTAATTACTGAGAAAAAATGGGAAAATCTTTCTAACTAATTTATATACGATATTAGATTGCAATGGCATCTATTGGTCGAAATTAAAAAACAAAGATATTTAACCCTCTTAAAATGCAAGTTTGGTGCATCTAAATTTAAACCACTTAAATTTTTTTCTGTTATTTTTGGCATTAACAAAACACAAGCTAAAAATGTCTAAACATGGGGAACTACAAGTCCAGACCAACTACGACTTGTGTCGGTTAGTGTTTAAAAAATGTATGACAACTTTACTACTTTCCCACATTTCCCACGCTTTTAATTAATTAGATGAACTCAACAAAAAAATCACCGAAGGCTACAATGTGTTACTCAATCGTCTGAATGAAGACATTAATGTAAACATCACAAATGAGTTAACTGAACTTCAACTTGCATGTTTGTATGTATAAAATTATTTATGATTATATAGTATTAATACACTGGTTAATTATAGACAAGGAAATTTGGATAAAATCCAGGAGTTATTAAACGAAGAAAATGTATCGATAAAAACTGATGGCGGCTTGTCGTTGATTCATTTAATCTGTTTAAGCGATTGCAAAAATTGTCTTCAATTTGTGCTTCAAAAATGTCCAAAAAAGTGTTTACTTAGTAAAAATGAGTTAGCACCAATACATTTAGTTGCATACAAGGTTTGTACCAATTTGTAATTAAAAGTTGTAAACTAGTTTGTTGTATTGTATTTTCAGGGAAATTTGGATTTATTTGAGTTATTTCATAAATTCAAAATTAATATTAATGTAATAGGATACTATGGTGTCACAGCTTTGCACATTGCATCAATATGTGGTCATTTAGATGTAAATATTACAATTATATAATCATAAATATTTGATATTAACTTTTATTATTTTATTTTTAGATTGTTAAATGTTTATTGAAGAATGGTGCTCATATTCATTCACAAGATTTGGTTAAATTCACACCATTGCATCAAGCTTGTTTTTTTGGACATGAAGAAGTTGATACATATTTTTCAATTTTAATATTAAAATGTAATGTTTACAGATTAATTATTTTTTTTAGATTGTTGCTTACTTTCTGGCAATGGGAGCCAATCCAAATCAATGTGGATCAGTTGGAGACAGACCATTACATTTAGTAGCAGCAAAAGGCTTTTTCAACATTGCTAAGCTTTTAATCAACAATGAAAGTGAAACAAAAACTGATATGAATGTTAAAGATGATGAAGAACACAGACCATTACATTTTTGTTGCAAGAATGGACACACACAGGTCATGAAATATCTGTTAGAAGTTGGTGCTGAACCACATCTGACAAATATTTATGGGGACTCACCATTGCATTTGTATGAAATTGCTAATTAGGTCATTGGAAATTAGTTTGTAGTTTCACGTATCCATTCGCCTCTAGATGGCGCTCTGACCAAAAATATTAAAAAAAAATTAAAAAAAAAATTAAAGAATCCTTGATTTATACAATTTCTTTATATTAAAAATAAAAGAAAAAACTCTTCCACCTTTACTTTTGGAAGTTTTCTGGACGTGAAACTACAAATTAATTGTAATGGCCTTATTATAAATTTTATAATTTTATTAATGACAATTTTTTTTATTTTAGGGCATGTTATAATAATAAAATAGAAACAGTGAAACAGTTGATTCAGCTTTCAGGAACACAAAGTCTTTTTATTGAGAATGTTTTCAGTGAACTACCACTTCATAGGTAGAATATTTTAATTTTTATTTTATTAATTTATTTATAATTTTGTTAATTTTCTTTAAGTGCATGTACAAATGGTAAAAGCATTGATTTGATCAAATTCATACTCCAGCAAGAAAATGTCAATTTAAATTACCAAGGAAAAGATGGACATACAGGTTTTTATATTTTATTAATAGTATTTTACAGGTTTTAAATAGAAGTTTGTTGCTTCAGCTCTTCATAGTGCTTGTTACCATGGTCACATGAAAGTTGTTCAATTTCTTCTTGAAAATGGAGCTGATATGAATCTAGTTGCTTCAGTAGATCAAGTGAGTGGAACTGATAAAAAGGAAGATCAAACTTGTCTTAAATGGGCTTATGAAAAAGGTTAGAATAATTTTTAGATTTTTATGGAATTGAATTCTTGAAATTGATTTTAATTGTCTTTCAAGGTCATGACAGCATTGTGACATTGTTGAAACATCATAAAAGACCACAGGATGAGTCAGCTAGAGGAGATTACACAAATCCAGATGGTAATTAAATGTAAACTATTTTATTTATTTTTATTTATTTTATTAACATAATTTTAAATAGATGGATCATATGTTTCGGTACCATCACCGTTGGGCAAACTTCGGAGCATCACTCGCGGTAACTGATGTTGAAAAACTAATTATTAAAATCTCTAATGCTAAAATTTAAAGTAGTTCACTACTTTTAATGGCTGAAACAATTTACATGTATTTTAATAAATTAAATTCTTGTATATATTTCTAGAGAAAGTTGATGTTTGCAAACTCAGAAATAGTTTACCACACCACTTCCACCTACAAATTGGTGATGTTGAATATTTGGACTCTATTGGCAGTGGCTCTTTCGGTAAAGTTTACAAAGGCCGGTATAAAGGAAAAATAGTTGCAGTTAAAAGATATCAAGTCAATGTACTTTGTGCGAAATCTGATGTTGACATGTTTTGCCGTGAAGTGTCAATTTTGTGCAGACTCAATAACCCTTATGTTGTCAAATTTGTCGGTGCTTGTCTTGAAGATCCAAGTGTAAGAATGCTTTTACTTTACTTATTTTTTTTAAATATTTTAACATTTTTGTGTATATTTCTTTTAGCAATTTTCAATAATTACCGAATACGTCTCTGGCGGTTCACTTTTTAGCATTTTGCACGAACAGAAGCGATTGTTGAACATAATTTCAAAATTGAACATAGCACTAGATGTTGCTAATGGGATGAATTATTTGCACAATCTCACACACCCAATCATCCACCGTGATTTGAACAGTCATAATATATTGTTGCACGACAACGAACAGGCATTGGTCGCTGATTTTGGCGGTACGTACGGTAACTTTATTTTTCAAGAAAATAATATCAAATTTAAATGAGTGTAATATTCAATAGAATCAAGATTTCTGACATCATTAGATGATGATAACATGACAAAACAACCAGGGGTAAGTAATTACACCAAATTTTATTCCAAAAATTTATTTTATTATTGTTTATACATATTAGAATCTACGGTGGATGGCACCAGAAGTTTTTACCCAATGCACCAGATATAGTGTAAAAGCTGATGTTTTTAGTTACGGACTTTGCCTTTGGGAAATACTTTCCGGAGAACTGCCTTTTGCACATTTAAAACCAGGTACCGTATTTCTCCGCATTAGGCGGTACAGTACCGTATGTCATTTAAATTGGTATGTCGGAAAAACTGAATAGAGTCACTTTTGGCTTTCCTGCTGTTACTACAATTTTGCATGCTGCAAATCAATGGCAATGTGGTAAATGTTCGGCATGCAATAACGTTTGCATAACAGAATACCATATGTAGAATTTTTGTACAAAATTAACGAAATATTTTCCCTATTTCGTTATTTGTATGCAACAAAGTAAAGTAATCTTGCTAATATTTTGTTATTTTACAAGTTAATAACGAAATACACTGGAACCTGTTTATAACGGTTCTTTAGGGTATGACTTGAATATGACGTTATAACCGAGTTTACACAATATCCGAGTATATCTGCTTATATCCGAGGGAAAAAAATTGCGTTATAACAGGATTTACGCTGTATGAGAGTACATTACTTGCGGGTACCACTCTAATGACCAAATTACGTTATTTTTATTATAAAACTTGTGTCCAAAAGTAATAAAAAGAACCAAACTTTAAAAGTTCTAAAGTTCTCTCGATTTTAGCTAAAGTGCCAGATAATTCAAATTTTTCGGCATGCTGCTTAAAGTAGGGAAATACCGTACATGTAATGCACTGTTTGCAAATATCATTATGATATTGTATTATGTTTGCTAGCTGCTGCTGCTGCCAACATGGCTTACCGGCACACCAGGCCACCAATGGCAATTTCTTTTCCGAAAGAAATGACAAACTTATTGCAGTGCGCTTGGCACCAGAATCCGGATGAAAGACCAAACTTTGTTATAATTTTAGATGAGTTAGGAAAGATTAAAGAAACTCAGGCTAATTCACTGGCAACAAATGGAAACACTAACTTTGTCTTCTCCGAAAACCAAGCGTTGACTTCCGAAAGTCCCAGCAATACCGGTCGCGAAACACTGCCCTTGACCGGTCATGTTACTGCTTTGAGGACAAGATGGGAAATGGGGGTATTCCCAACACAAAAGTAAGAGCATTTTATTTTTAAAGAATTTCTTTATTTTTGAATTTTTGAATTTTTTTTTTAGTAGTGAAAAGTGTTCTTCTGTTGATGAGATGAAAAAACAACTTACAGAAAATGGTAGGCTTCATCTTTGTACATTTAATCAATTTATATTAATTGGCTTTATTTCATTTTAAGGTTATGTAATGCATCCAAACAAATGAAGCCACATACATTTTTTTTATCTTCTTGTTTATTGTTTATTAACAGTCATTGTAATTGAATTAATTGGTAATATTTGTAAAATAGTGTTTAAATACTGAATTTTCAGTTGCTGTGAAAACAAATTTAAATTTTAGTCAATAAAAACAATTGTAAAATACTTTTATAATTTATTATTTAAAAATTGATTTTCCACTTATTGCCAAGGAGTGCAGCAAAAAAAAAAAAAAAAAAAGAAACACGGTCAAGCGGTCAAGTTTGAAATCAATACATGAAAATCGCGCACCACACACATGTAAAAATCAATTTTCAAGAAGTCAACATGACAAGAGACCGAATCGACGATAAATACGTATTTTAAGCGAAACACTGGGTGATCAAAAATGGATGGAGCATGATCGATTATGGCACAAAAGATCACTTCTGTTTTAAGCGGAAAGAGAAAGACTAGGTCTTGGTGCAAGGAGTTTAAAAGATATCGCAAGCACAGGTCCAGCTCTGATAGATTAGTAGATGTGAGCAAAATATGAAAAAGTGACCAAATGGTAAGTGTATATTAAAAGGCAAATTCGGTTGTGGGATAAATTACATTTAGGAAAAAAGAGAGAACAACTATCGGCCCAACAATTGCTTTTAACATCCGAAAGTACTGTGTATCTTTCTTTTATTGGATGTTTACCCGGAAAGACCAGCTTCCAGACGGTAAATTAATAAAAGGCTATATGCAATATCTTTTAAACTCCTTGCACCAAGAACTAGCCTTTCCACTTGAAACAGCAGTGATTTGAGAAAGTTGAAAAATTGGCTCCCAGATGTTCAAATGGTAAGACTATACACTTACCATTTGTTTTCAGT
>JAQFZP010001189.1:0-21454 GCA_034695745.1 Geophilus truncorum | reverse complement strand
AAAAAAAAAAAAAAAAAAAAAAAAAAAAAACAGAACAGCCGGGACGGGAACAGAATGAAAGCCGAGACAAAAAGGACTAAGGAAAAGTAATAAACACTGAAAACAACACAACCACTGAAAACAACACAATTAAAAAACCCAAAAAAAAACAAGCTACTGTATCCCGTAGCGAAGCACGGGTCAACTTCTAGTATTAATATAAAATTACATATTTAATATTTTTTTTATTTTATTAATTCTAATTGAATACAAGCCAATAAACGCTTTTTATTTCTAGGCTTTTCCGCAACACTTCACCTCAAAGCCAATTTATGCAAGTGAATAATATTTTATAATATACGAGTATATGCATATTCAATGAGTATTTGAGCTTGCGACAAGAAATGAGCCAAAAACTTTCTTTAAGAGGCGGTGCAGTACTATGTGGGGGTTTTCTGTTTCATTTAACATTGGGGAATGGTTACACGATTGGTAAGTGTAATCTCTTCCATATGTTCATTAAAATTTTTTTTTATTTGAAATGCGTTTTGTTCTCTTTTGTAGGAAATATGATTCCATACATCACTTCTTACTTTCACATGTATGGCTCAAATCCAAATATAAGTGACACTGATGTTCTTGTCATTCCAACAGTAACCTTAATGAGCGGAGCAATTTTCGTCACTGCAGGTGGATTTTTAAACACGCAGTTTGATCCTCGAATTTCGATTTACATCGCAAGTATTTTAACCAGGTAAATTACAAAAATAATTTTAAAGTGCAATATAAAGTGTAGTGATTTGTTTCAGTGGCGGAATCGTTTTATCGTTTTTCGCAATTAAACATTCACTTGCACTTCTTGTTTTTACATATGGAATTATATATGGTGTGGGAATCGGTTTTGCATACACGACACCTATTTACATGTGTATGACTGTAAGATGTCAAGAATTTAAGCAAAAAAAAAAACAAAAACAAATATATATATATATTTTTTTTGATGTAGTGGTTTCCAAAGAATAAGGCTTTAGTCACTGGAATAATACTGTCAGGATTAGGGTTAGGTGGTTTTGTTTTTACTCCACTGCAAACTGAATTTATAAATCCAAATAATACAGTTCCTAATGATCAGGGGTATGTATAAATATATAAATATTTAAATTTTCAAAAAATAATTTTTTAATTTTTCTATCTTTCCAGTTATTTCTTAGATCCGCAGTTACTAGACCGAATTCCGTACATTTATCTTCTATTTGGAGCAGTTTGTGGTGCACTTCAGTTGATAAGTTTTGTGCTGTTTTGTTTTCACACTTCAAAGCCAAACAACAACTTGGCTCTTCGTAGCAAGACGTATGGAGAAGAAGTATGAATAGACCATGACAACTTGTGCAGTATTTATACAGTTATATTTTTATAGAATTTTGATTCGGAAGTGGAGGTTGAAACCAGTCCTTCATTTACCCCTAGAGAAATGTTACGTAATCGTAAATTTTATGTCTACTGGTTTACTTTCTTTTTACTCAACTATGTCATCAATCTTGTGCACACCATGTACAAGGTAAACTTTGGTTGCTGATTGTGACTTGTAAAAAGAAAGTTTACAAAGTACTGAATAATGTCTCACATTTCAGAATGCATTTACATATTTTTCAGTCATATGGCCAGACATTTATAAAAGACGACAAATTTTTGTCTTTAGTAGGCTCGATTTCATCAGTGTGTAACTGTTCTAGCCGGATATTGTGGGGCGTTATAATGGACAAAACAAACTACAAAGTTGAAAACAATGCGACCATAAGCAAATAAATTAATAGAATCGACTTATATTTATTATTATTTTTTTTATAGACGTGCATATTAATTATATCAGCAGCTGCAACTTTATTAATGGCAACTTTACCCTTGACTCTTTTCGGCGGAAAAATCATGTTCGCCTTTTGGCTGTGGGCAATTTTTCTTTTCATCTATGGCGTTTTCAGTATAATGCCAACAGTCGTAGAGCAACAATTTGGATTTAAATATGCAGGAATTAATTATGGATTGATTGTTTCTAACTTTGTATGTAAAAATTTATTTTACTATGGTACTCTAGCAAAAAGTCTTAAAATCTATTAAATTGTAGATCGTAGCTTTGCCCATGTCGACATTGCTCATACAAAATCTAATTGGTAAACTTGGATGGAATGGGTTGTTTTATTCATTCGCTGGATTTTCAGCTGCAAGTAAGTTTATTTTCATTCATAAAATACATAAAATAATTTTTTTTCTTTTACAGGCTTTTTACTTAATTTACTGTTTTAAATTTTACTATTGAAAACTAATACAGCCAAATTGATTAATAAAAATAAAAACAGTCAAAGGTTGATGAGGTTGTATCAAAGTTTTTTTTTTCCTAACATTTTTATTCAATCAAATTTTTTATACAACCTTTTTACTCTGTAAGACTTTTTACTCTCTAGGCTTTCCCTCAATACATCGTCCCAAAACAAACTAATCAGCGAAATTTCAATTTTTATGACCGTCAATAATTTTACTAATATTTGTGCATATTGAAAAAGTATTAGAACGCACTAAAACATGAGCAAAAAGATTCCTTTGAGAGGTATTGCTGTATTATGTGGTGGTTTCTTGTTCCATTTGACATTAGGGCTTGGCTATACTGTTGGTAAGTTTACAGTAATTCTTTTATGTCTCACAGTGGAGATTTGAAATAATATTTCTTCCCATATGTCTCATTAAAATTTATTAAGTTGCAATCCAATTCATTTTATTTCATTAAATTTTGATATTTGGATAGAAGTAGTGTATTGAAAGTTTAAAGATTTCTACTTTCTTTAGGAAACATGATACCGTACATCACTTCTTACTTCCACAAGTACAATTCAAATTCCAATGTAAGCGACACTGATGTTCTCATTATCTCAACTGCAATCTTCACCTGTCAAGGAATTTTTGTCACTGCAGGTGGATTTTTAAACAATTATTGTGATCCACGAATTTCGATTTACATCGGAAGCATTTTAACGAGGTAAGTAAAATACAAATAAGTAAATAAAAATCATATCATATATCTTGTAATTGTTTCAGTGGCGGAATCGCATTATCGTACTTCGCAATTAAAAATTCATTAGCACTTCTTGTTTTTTCGCACGGAATTATGTACGGTATGGGACTTGGTATAGGCTACACGGCACCAATACACTTGTCTATGACTGTAAGATCGAATTTTATTTTTATATCCTAAGCAGAGGATAAAACATAATCTGATTTATTATATTATAGTGGTTTCCAAAGAATAAGGCTTTGGTCACGGGAATAATACTTGCGGGAATAGGATTAGGTGGTTTTGTTTTCGTACCAATTCAAACTGAATTTATAAATCCATATAACACAGTTCCTGATGATCAGGGGTAAGTATAAGATTTCAATATTTTAAAGAACAAGTTTTGATTATTAAAGTTTGCAGATATTTTTTAGATTCCCAGTTATTAGATCGAGTTCCCGATCAGTTTTTGCTATCTGGAGCAATTTGTGCTGCACTTCAGTTAATAAGTTATGTACTGTTTTGTTTTCATACTAAGAAATCAGCAGGGTTAAGTAACAGCGTTTCTCCGAGCAGTAATACTTTGGAGCAAGTATATATAGAACTATTTATTAGTGTAACACCATTTAAGGTATCGTACATATATAAACTGTGTTACGTTTTTTAGAATTGTGAATCGGAACTGGAAAGTGAAACTAGTCATTCATTTTCGCCGATAGAAATGTTGCGTCATCGTCAATTTTATGTTTACTGGTTTACATTTTTTTTAAATTCCCAAATTGTACATCTAATGGCCAGCATGTACAAGGTAATTTTGAGTGGCTATTTCTGAACTTTTTTTCCCAAGAATATAGAAATAAGTTATGGTTTCGTTTATGGGTACAACTCTAAAATTATTTTCGGTTGGATTTAAAACTTACAAGTTAGAATTTTGAGAACTAATTGTTTCTTGAAACAGCCAATCAATAATGTCATCGAAAGTTGTTTTTGTTCGATGCCTAGTTACAGATTCTAAAATTACTGCACTTTAAAAACACAGGATGTTTTTGTATAGATAACTTATGAGTGTAAAATGGTTTTAATAAGTGTAAACTTTACACTTATTTAAACCATTTTACTTTCACATCTAACAAAACATTTAGTAGGTATTTATTCAAACGGTCCAATTATGGCAATTTATTGTAGGATATTAATTATCTTCAGCAAAGTTGAAAAAATGTAAGTAAGAAAAGTTTTTGAAAAGATTTGCACAAATATTTTTTTAAATTAGTGATAGCACGGCATTCAGATGACGTCATCGTCATTGATTTATGCAAAATTTACACCAAAGTTCATTAATGCAAGCAATTGCCACTAGATGTCTGCAGCCTACATCAAGGCAGTATAAAGTGAAACATGGCAGTTGAGTATTAGCGATTCATGGGACAAAACAAATAGTTCTTATTATACAATAGGAGATGTAAATTTTGACCAATGGTTTAAAATGCATTAAATACATACGAATATGTCAATTTCGAATTTCGATGGGTTTTTAGTTTGGTGGAACCATAATGTTATTTTATCAACCACAATTTTTTTTTATTTTTTTTATTTTACTATCATTTGCAATTTTCAGTCCTACGGCCAAACATTTATAAAAGATGACAAATTTTTGGCTTTAGTAGGATCGATTGTATCGATGTGTAACTCTCTTAGCCGAATAGCATGGGGTATTGTAATGGACAAATCAAACTACAAGGTAATTGCAGCAACAAAGAGTTAATACAAGTGAAATGAGTTAGTACCGGTAAATGAATACGTGCTATTTTTATTTTTGTAGACATGCATATTAATTATAACGGCAGTTGTAACTTCACTAATGGCAACACTACCTTTGACTCCCTTTGGCGGGAAAATTATGTTTGCCATTTGGGCGTGGGCAATTTCTTTCTTTCTTTGTGGCACTTTTAGTATAATACCTACAGCCACAGTGCAACAATTTGGACTTAAATATGCTGGAATTAATTACGGATTAGTTTTCTCTAACATAGTATGTAAATATTATTTTTCATTTTTATGCCTATTCCAATTCCTATAATAATTTTATAATTTCTTTATTTCAGATCGTATCTATGCCTTTATCGACATTTCTTATACAATATTTACTACCTAAAATTGAATGGCATGGATTGTTTTATCTGTTTGCCGGTTTCTCGGCAACGAGTAAGCGATCTTTCATTAACAACAACAAATTCTAAAAATGAATTTGTTTCTTTTACAGATTTTTTTGTTAATTTACTATTTTAAATATTCGAAGTGATTGATAAATCGCCGTGTATTTTTAGCGGCAATAAAATTTCATTTCCATTAGACTATGTTTAGCAATGTTATAATTCGAATTGAGTTGGATTCGCACATTTTGGTTGTTTGTCGTTTTGTTTTGTTTTGGTACTTGAGACGGAAATAGCATTTACTATTTACACTTATATACACTTTTACACATCGTGACGTCATCCCGGTTTGCACAGATGTGCGTCACGTCCCCTTAGAAGCGCGTCGTGCTTCTTCGCACAACACCGCGCATCTTGACTCTTTTTACACTGGCGAATAACAGTTGTTTTATTTAAGCTCAACAAGCAAAGCTTTTTTAATGCTGTGTATTTTATTAGCGGTATTGAAAGTCTGAAAGAGAATCTTAGCCAAAAGTCGAACGTCAATAGAACTAACTAGTAAATTTAAACCAAGTGTCATCTGACCTTGAAAGAACTGCTATACAGCAATAAGTTCTTTCTTACCAGCTAGGTTTAAACATTTTTTAAAGACCCACTTTAACTGTTAAATAATGAACAGTAAATTTCGAGGTGCAATAATTATTTTTCACGATATTCTTATCAATCAAAAATGTAATTATACTATGTATGTCATGCAAAGTTTCAACACATGGCATGCTGTTGACTTCAATTAAAAATAGCTAAATTACTTTCCTTAAGAAAAAGTTTAATTATTTTTAGCAGCGTTGGCATGGAAATTTAAGCTGCAGCATTAAGCATATTTACAATCAATACAATATGGTTAAAAATATTTCAATTAGAGGCGTTGTCGTGCTGTTTGCTTGTCTTCTGTTTCACACCAGTTTAGGAAACTTTTACACAACTGGTTAGAAAATTGACTTTTTTATATTTTATATTTTATATTTTATAATTTAATGATTTACGAATACCGTATATTATATAGGCAATATGATTCCATACATCAATTCGTACTTCCACGCTCATGTTCAAAATTTAGAATTAAGTAGCACTAGTATGGTGTGGCTTATAATAACAGGTCACATCGGTCAATGGATTTCACTAACTCTCGGTGGAGTTTTAACTAATAAATCAAGTCACCTGGGCTTAATTTTTATAGGCAGCATAATTGCCAGGTAAAAAGATTAGTATTAAATGTAGGTTTATACATTGATATCGAAAATTGTCATTTTAAATTCAATTATTTCAGTTGTGGAATTGCAGTAACATATTTTACCATTAACGATTCATTTATACTGCTTGTATTAACGTATGGATTTGTGTACGGTACAGGGGTGGGTTTAGCATATTTCCAACCAATTTTAATTGCCATGATGGTAAGATAATTTTAAAAATCTTGAAATTGTATTATATGCTGTTGATTTTTTACTGTATTTGTGTAGTGGTTTCCGAGTCACAAAGCTTTAGTTACTGGATTAATAGTTGGAGGTTTAGGATTTGGGGGATTTGCCTTCGGACCAATACAAACTAAATACATAAACCCAAATAATACAGCAGTTGATGATCATGGGTGAGTGAATAAAATGGATTTTCTTAATGTTGCTTGAATTAATAATTTTAATTTTTTTAGATTTTTTACAGATATGAGTGTAATAAATAGAGTTCCAAATGTATTTCTGCTCATGGCAGGAATTTTTATTTCAATCCAGCTTATTGCATTTTTAATAATTCTAATATTCCATAGAAACATTAAAAGTTTGGAAATATCAGAAACAATAACAGACACTGGCAAAGTAAGTATTATAATTTTAGACAAAAATTCTTCGTTGTATTGTATTTATTTTGACATTAATTTTAGGAGACTACATCTGATGAAACAAGTTTATTATCTAGTCTAAAAAAAATATTGCGTCATCGTCGATTTTACATCTTGTGGTGGACATACTTTTTTAACAGTCAAATTATTTCTTTCGTCGTGTCCATGTTCAAGGTATTGGCATTAAAAATAAGTAAAAATACCGTAGTTAATTTTTTATATGATTTTTTTTTTTTTTTTTTTTTTTTTTTTTTTTTTTTTTTTTTTTTTCTTTTTTTTTTTTTTATAGGCATATGGTCAAACGTTTATCAAAGATGATCACTTTTTGGCCATGGTTGATTCTATTTTATCAATATTTAATGCTTCCGGTCGACCGTTGTGGGGCCTATTTTTGGATAAAACAAATTACAAGGTAATTTTTACTTTTAATTATTCTTATTGTATTAACATAATTAATTTTTTTCAGATTAGTATGTTCTGTTTGACGGCAGGTTGCGCTGCATTAATGGCAACTACACCATTATGTGTGTATGGCGGGAAAGTAATGTATGCAATATGGATTGCTGCAATCGCTTTTTTTGTGTCCGGTAATTACAGTATGATGCCAACAGTTGTCGCACAGAACTTTGGTTTTAAATACGCTGGACTTAATTACGGACTAGTCTTTTCTCACTCTGTAAACTTAAACACTTAAATTCACGTGCACTTTTGGACTAAAGTTTCTCGGGATTTTGTCTCAACAGACTTTTGGATACATTATATTTGAAAATACTATGCGACAAACAACGAGAATCTTAGTCCAGAATTGAACGTGAGTCAAACAGAATTAGTCGATAAAATGGTTTACGCGTATTCATCGTAATATTTGAAAATTTCAGTTGATTGCAGGACCGTTAACGGCATTAATTACGCAATATTTAATAGGTCCAATTGGATGGAATGGTTTATTTTTTTTATTTGCTGGAGGTTCAGGTGTTAGTAAGTTTAGCTTCATTTCATGAAATTACATTTACAATATTTGACATGTTTAATTTGTTTCTAAAATAGGTTTTCTTCTTACAATTTTATTTTAAATTTATCACTTTACTTGAAACAGTTCTACACGGGAAGAAAGTTTTTATTTACATAAATTCTGTTTTTTTTTTTTTTTGTTCATGTGTGTTTGTTACGTAATAAATTATTATCAATTAATATTTGCTGCCCCTTATCTACTGTCAACTTTCCTGTAAAACCCTTAGAAAGTAATTTGTAATTAAAATGATTTAAAGTAATAAAAGTGAATTTTGCTTACATAAGTTTATTGAATATAGCATAATTACATCTATAATTGTAACATTTTATACAACTGTACTTGACTATATAAACAAAAGGTTTGTCAGTTCCAACCATTCAAAAGAAGAATTACATTTGCCATTTGGCAATTTATTTCTTCTATATATGATGCACCGAAATCACGGAGCGTGATGTTTCACATATTTTTCGCATCCCATTTTATAAAATAATAACATATTCATTTCGATCAATTTACAAGTGACAGAACGATTATATTATTAATAAGTCGTAAAGGGTAATTATTCACTCAATGAAAAAAGTCTGAACTGTCAGACAAAAGGTTTTATTGTTTTTAATTATTTAAAGGGTTTTAATTAAGGATACTAATACAAGTAAATAAAATGCTATGTTATTATTCTTAATGAAAATTTGTTTTTATTTTTCGAAGATGTTTTGGTATACAGAAGATCTCCAGTCAGTGTAATATGGTTATAAAAAGACTTTATGCAATTACAAGTAATTGTAATGTACCAATAGCTGAGAAAAAAGGTCGTGTTTGTTCTGCTGATAAAGTTCGTAAAGTTTCAAATCGTTGCCAATTACAGTACTATACTGTTGTTTGTACTTCATTTGCGATTATTTCCTTTAATATGTCGTTTGTAAAGACGAACAGTTTTCTCGTTTTGTAGGATCGAGTTCATTAATGTGTGAGAATATAAAATAAAATGATGTAATCTAATGCCGCATACAACTTGTTCTACGTAATGTCTTCAATATTTTCCCCATCATAATTGCGTATTCGTATACAATATACTGCAAATATAAAAATGTGAAAGGAGTTAAATTTCTAATTAATAACTCTAGTATAAAGTTTGTTTTGCTTAAAGTGAAGATTCTACACACGATTATCGTTAAGTGCAAAAATAATGGGTTAAGCTCGTAGGTATACATCACGCAACACACTTAGCATTTTTTCACGTAAATTTATTCCTTTTATGTTTACATCTGCAAAGTCTAAATGCACTTTATATCTGTATTTCGTAACTTCATCATTCAAAAAAGTAATTAAAATATATATTATATCATAACGATATGCGGAACGTGGTACTCTTCAATTAATGCTTTTAAAATAATAATACAATGCTGAATAATTTTTCCCTATAGACAGGATTTAATGTTGTTTAATATATGTTGCATTTTCCTCACTGAGATGGAAATGTGACTTGGCTGAAGTAAGTCAATGCAAGATGATGGAAAACGTTTCAATAAGAGGCATTGTAGTGCTCTTTGCGTGCATTTTCTTTCACTCTAGTTTAGGAAACTTTTACACAAGTGGTATGGTACAGTACATATAATAATTTTACATTTTTCTTAATATTTTTTTAAGTAGAAATGTTTTTTTCATTATATTAGGTAACATGATACCCTACATCAGTTCCTATTACAATATTCACGATGCAAATTTAAAACTAAATAACACCAATATGATGTGGCTTCTAATAATGGGTCTCATCGGTCAATGCATAGCGTTAACTCTTAGTGGGATTTTGAGTAATAAATTTAATCCTCGTCTATTAATTTTTATTGGCAGCTTACTCGCCAGGTTAGAAAAATTAAATTTTTGAGTTTGTATTATCTAAAATTTGCATTTTTCTTTTTTAATACATCTTTTTCAGTGGTGGAATTGCATCAAGTTATTTTTCCATTAATCATTCATTTTTTCTATTTATTTTTACTTATGGATTTATGTATGGTATAGGAATGGGTTTAGCGTACTTTCAACCGATTCTTATTTCTATGACCGTAAGAGAATTTTATATTTTATTTTATTTTTTAATTGTGATGTACAGTCGAGTCCGCTTATAACGACATAAATATTTAGCCCCTACAAGTGAAGAACCCGGTTATAACGTTAATATATGGTTTTTTTGTGTAATTTTTTTTATCTATGAGAGATGTACCAACTAAACATACAGTCTTTTCTTATTTTATTACTTATTAAACTTCAGAGGCAGCAAAATTAAATTTTACTATGAAATTGTGTATAGCGTCAAATTGACGTTATAAGCGGAGTAGGTTTTAACGACAATCGGTTATAACGACATTTTTTGGGCGGTCCCTTAAATGTCGTTATAACCGGATTTACGCTTTATCCGCTGTGGTTACATCCGGATTATTTTAGCATTGTTTGAGTAGGGTTTTGGCCGGGGGGGGGAGAATAAAAATGTCGTTATAAGCGGAATATATGTCGTTATAACCGAGGTCGTTACTCGCAGACTCGACTGTATACGGTACTGTATTTTTCTAGTGGTTTCCCAGAAACAAAGCACTTGTAACTGGATTAATAGTTGGAGGTTTAGGATTCGGTGGATTTGCTTTCAGTTTAATACAAACTAGGTTTATAAATCCAGATAATTACGAAACTAACAATCACGGGTGAGTGGTTTTTAAAAAAAAAAATTTAATTTTCTTCTGATGATTTAATTTTTGTTTTTTAAATTTTGTAGATATTTCACAAACGTGGAAATGATTAATCGAGTTCCAAATATGTTCCTAATCTTAGGAGGGATGTTCGGTTCGATACAGTTAATTGGACTTTCGATGATTGTCTTCTTTGATAAATCAACTAAAAATTTGCAAGTGTCAGAAGTAGCAGAAAAACCGACTGATATTAGCAATATAAACGATGTACGTAAATGAAAATATTTGATTTTATTTATGTTTACATTTCTTGACAATTGACGATATTATTATACTTGTAGGAAATTAAACCCACCAAAACAAGTTTATCGTTCACCCCAAGGCAAGTGTTATGTCATCGTCAATTTTATATTTTATGGTGCACCTTTTTCTTGAATGGTTTCACTATTGCTTTAGTGGCGTCAATGTACAAGGTATTGCTATTAAAATTAATTACTGATAATATGAAAATAGCTTTTTCTTTTTTTACATTAGTTTATTCGCTAAGCACTTGATTTTCTCATTTATAGGCTTATGGTCAAACGTTTATTAAAGACGATCACTTTTTGGCTATGGTTGGATCGATTTTAGCAGTATGTAATTCTGGCGGTCGAGTTCTATGGGGGTTTATAATGGACAAAACAAGTTACAAAGTAATATCAAAATTTTAGTTATTTTGCAGTATTTTCATAATAATTTTTTAAACTTATTTTGTAGACAAGCATGTTGCTTTTGACGGCAGGTTGCGCTGTATTAATGGCAACTACGCCCCTGTGCATCTACGGAAAGAAAATCATGTATGGAATATGGATTGGCTTAATTGCCGTATTTTTTTCGGGAAACTTTTGCCTAATACCAGCAATTATCACACAAACGTTCGGGCCTAAATACGCTGGATTAAATTACGGATTAATATTTTCTTCCACTGTAAATAAAACTCGTTTAATTTCACGTTGGCGCTTTTGGATTAAAATATCTCGTCATTTTAGAAATTTAAGATACCACATTCTAAAAGAAATGCTTAACGAGAATTCTAATCCGAAGTCATGTTACGAAACAAAAATGTACTTAAATATTTCGTTTGAATATTTAGGTGGTTGGCGGACCTTTAGCCTCAATAATGACGGAATATTTAATTGCCATAATCGGATGGAATGGCTTATTTTATTTATTTGCTGGATTTTTAGGCGCTGGTATGTTTATCTTTCTTTAAAAATGTTCACAAAATTTAATATGGTTATATATTTTTTTTTTTATGTAGGATTTTTTCTTACGTTTCTATTCTAAATTTCTCACTCAAAAAACAGTAAGTTAACGCACCTAAATTATACTTTCATTTAGACGGTCAATCACCTTTTCAGTATAATATTTTTTATTTCAGAAATGTGCAGAAATCTTTTCATGTACGGTACTATAGAAGAATTTTGTTTGAAAACGTATACCGTAATGTTGTGATTTATTTTTAATTTTTTAATTTGTAAATTATTTAATGACGCATTATCAAATTACATTAACTGCCCCTTTTTTGCAATTTCACTGCTAAACTTTGGTGTGTTATGTACAGTAGAGGGCATTGACACTTCAAACTAGAAGAACAACGATAAAAATGTAACTTTTTCATATAAGATATCGTATTGTTAATTCGAAATGTACTTATCATACTCAAATAATTGTATACCATAATGTATCTTAATTATAATTTTCTTTTAAATGGTTGTGCAGAAATAGATTTTCGGTTTCGTAGGAACGATTTACATGTAGATACGAAATGAAATCGTGTAATATATTATGTTAGTTACAACATTTTCGTATACAACTTGTTACTTGTTTACGTATTGCCAGGGTTATATTATCCGCACGGTTGACTATAGGATGAAGCCTAAGGCCAGGTCAGTCAGAGACTAGGAGCCCGTCAATTTCTTTTGCTGAGGCATTGTTCATTAGCGCCCAGGATTGTAACCATTGCAGTTACAAGTAATGCCATCACGGTATCGTTATCGGTAACGATAACGTAACTAGTTACAAAAATAAAATAAATAATCAGACTAAAGTTGTTACTCTGATTATAATAATGACGACATAGTAACGTGAAAGAAAGTTACTATTTTCGTTACCAAGCGTCATTATTTTCAGCATATAATATTGTTTATATGATACAAGTTGTAGCGTATAAATAATGTTATACTAAACACATATCGTAACGAGTAACTGTAACGGTAGTAATGAATTACTTATTTAAAATGATAACTGCAATTAGTTATGTGCAAATGCAGTAACGGTCCCATTCTGGTGGTGGGAGTGGTTTGGTCACTTCTCGTTTCGCCGATGAAACGTGTGGAAGTGTGACAAGTGATCTTTCCCTTTCCCTTTTCCTTGGCATTGTGGGCCAAAAAGGTTTGTCTACTTCTAGGTTCTCGAATGTTCTGGTCGTTTCGGGCCACCTGCAGGCTGCCGCACCTGGTTGCACCTGCTCCAGAGCAAGCATTGTAGAGGTGCACCCTTCTCCTTGGCATTTGACCTGGGCTTCCACAAGTCGTAATGACCACAAGGTCTGGTGCCATGCCACTCAAGTAAGAAAAGAAAAATTATTTTTTACTTTTAGAACAATTAAAAAGATAGATTTTTTCAAATTAAGTTTTTTGTTTTTTTTAATTTGTACAATAGTATTCGATAAATCGTGTATATATGTCATTATCATTAATTTCAATGCGGAACTTTAATTGATGCCTATAAAAATAATTAAATGATGAATATTTTTCCTTATTGACAGGATTTAATGTCTACATCTTGCATTTTCCTCACGGAGTTGGATATGCGACTGCTGAAATAAGTCAATGCAAGATGATGGAAAACATATCAATAAGAGGCATTGTGGTGCTCTTCGCGTGCATTTTTTTGCACACTAGTTTAGGAAACTTCTACACAAGTGGTACTGTATATACTATAATTAATAATTATTTTAGATTTTAGATATTTTTTAAGTGGCAATGTTTTTCTATTATATTAGGTAACATGATTCCCTACATCAGTTCCTATTACAATATTCACGATGCAAATTTAAAAGTAAATAACACCAATATGATGTGGCTTTTGATAGTGGGTATCATCGGTCAAGGCATAGCGTTAACTCTTAGTGGGATTTTGAGTAATAAATTTAATCCTCGTCTATTAATTTTTATTGGCAGCTTACTCGCCAGGTTAAAAAAATTAAAGTTTTGTGTTTCGTACTTCCTCTAAAATTTACATTTTTTAATACATCTTTTTTAGTGGTGGAATTGCATCAAGTTATTTCGCCATTGGTCATTCATTTATTCTACTTATTTTTACTTATGGATTTATGTATGGTATAGGAATGGGTTTGGCTTACTTTCCACCGATTCTTATTTCTATGAACGTAAGAGAATTTTCAATTTAATTTTTTTTTTTTAATTCAATGTTTATTTTTTGATGTCATGCCGTGAAAATAGACAATCTTCACTGAACAGTCTGCTTGCTTTTGTTACTCTATAGTCACGCCTCTGTGCCCTGAAAATAATGCAACATTTGATATTTTTTTAAAGATAAATGAGATTTTTAAGATAAATGAATGTTAACATCACATTTCATTCATCTTAAAAATTTCAGTTGGCAAGGGGACCCCAAAGAAAAGGAGTCTCAAAATAAATTTTACTTGTGGGCCCAAAAATAGTAATCGATTATACAGTTGAGAAATCGATTAAATTGTGAATCGATTTAGTCGAATTTTTTAATTCTAAAGTACACTGTATTTTTTCTAGTGGTTTCCCAGAAACAAAGCACTTATTACTGGATTAATAGTTGGAGGTTTGGGATTTGGTGGATTTGCTTTCAGTTTAATACAAACTAGGTTTATAAATCCGGACAATATCGAAACTAACGATCACGGGTAAGTGGTGTTTTAAAAAAAAATATTAAATTTTCTTCTGATGATTTAATTTTTGTTTTTTAAATTTTGCAGATATTTCACAGACGTGAAAATGATTAATCGAGTTCCAAATGTGTTCTTACTTTTAGCAGGCATATTCGGTTCGATACAGTTAATTGGATTTTTGTTGATTGTCTTCTTTGATAAATCATTTAAAATTTTGGATGTATCGAAAGTAGCAGAAACACCGACTGATATTAGTATATCACACTATGTAAATAAAAATAGGGTACCATATTTAGTTTTATTTATGTTGATAATTTTATTTATGTTACTTGTAGGAAATTACACCCATCAAAACAAGTTCATCGTTCACTCCAAAGCAAGTATTATGTCATCGTCGATTTTACATTTTATGGTGCACTTTTCTATTCAATGGTTTCACTACTGCTGTAGTGCCGGCAATGTACAAGGTATTGCTATTAAAATTAATTGCTGATAGAACTAAATTATTTATTTATTTATTTATTTATTTATTTATTTTTTACATTAGTTTATTCGCTAAGCACTTGATTTTCTCATTTATAGGCTTATGGTCAAACGTTTATTAAAGACGATCACTTTTTGGCTATTGTTGGATCGATTTTAGCAGTATGTAATTCCGGCGGTCTAGTTCTATGGGGGTTTATAATGGACAAAACAAGTTACAAAGTATAATGTCAAAATTTTAGCTATTTTGCAGTATTTTCATAATTTTTTTAAACTTATTTTGCAGACTAGCATGTTGTGTTTGACGGCAGGTTGCGCTGTATTAATGGCAACTATGCCCTTGTGCATCTACGGAAAGAAAATTATGTATGGAATATGGATTGGCGTGATTGGCGTGTTTTTTACGGGAAACTTTTGCTTAATACCAGCAATTATTACACAAACTTTCGGGCCAAAATATGCTGGATTAAATTACGGATTAGTATTTACTGCCACTGTAAATGAAAGATTTAAACTGGTTTAATTTCACATTGGCGCTACAGTCGAACCCCTTTGTAACAAACCCGCTTTAAAACGAAAAGAGTGTGTTGCAGCGAAGCACCGTTTCACACTACAAGGGGGGTCATTTTATCGACGAAATTTAAAATTCGACGGCGACGATAAAGTGACCCGACGATACCTTGACCCATAGATATCAACCGTCGATATTGACCGTCGATATAGTGATCAGGACCCTTGAGGTTCGTTATAACGGAATTCGACTGTATTAGGTATCTATTATGGATTAAAATATCTCATCATTTTAAAAATTTAAGTTATTCTAAAAAAAAAAAAAAAATGCCGAACGAAAATTTTAATCCGAAGTCATGTTAAGAAATAAAAATATTTCGTTTGAATATTTGAGGTGTTTGCCGGAATTTTGGCTTCAATAATGACGGAATATTTAGTTGTTATAATCGGATGGAATGTCTTATTTTTCATATTTGCTGGATTCCAAGGCGCTGGTATGTTTATCTTTCTTTAAAAATGTTCACAAAATTTAATATGGTTATATTTGTTTTCTGATATAGGTTTTTTTCTTACTTTTTTATTCTAAATTCATCGCTCAAAAAACGGTAAGTTGAGACGCACTTAAATTATAGTTTAATTTTGATAACTCAATCACTTTTTAGTATAACACTTTTTATTTCAGAAATGTGTTCAGTAAACTGTCCTGGAAACATACAAATTTTTATTTGAAAAACCTATAACGTTGTGATTTATTTTTAATTTTTTGATTTGTAAATCAAATCAAATTAACTGCCCCTTTTTGCAGTTTTACTGCTAAACCTTGGTGTGTTGTGTACAGTATAGAGGGTACCGGTACCATATTGAATGCGACGCGCCCAAATGCAGAAAAGAAAAATTATTGTTTTACTTTTAGAACAATAAAATAAATAGTTATATAAAATTAATTTGTTTTTTAAGTGATGTACCGTACTTATGCCATCATAATTAATTTCAATGCGGAACGTCAATTAATGTTGAATACTTTTCCTTATAAACAGGATTTAATGTCTACATATTAGCATTTTTCTCAAGAAAATAAAAATGTGATTTGACTAAAGAAAGTCAATGCAAGATGGTGGAAACATTACCAATAAAAGGCATTGAGGTGCTCTTTGTGTGCATTTTTTTACACTAGTTTAGGAAACTTTTACACAAGTAGTACCTACCGTACATTACAATTATTTTATATTTTTCTTATTTTTAATATTATTTAAGTAAAAATGTTCTTTTATTGTATTTGGCAACATGATTCCCTACATCAATTCTTATTACAATATTCATTATGCAAATTTAAATCGAAATAACCCATTATGATACCTACCTATAAGATAGATCTGATAGGTATCAATATACTAAAGTCGCAAAAAGTTTCCGCGAAGAAAAGACTTTTCTTAAAAAAAATAGTACATGTATTCAAACTATAGTGTAGCATTTCAAGCAAGAAAAGAAAAATTATTTTTAACCTTTAGAACGATAAAATAGATAGTTTAATATTAAATTAAGTTTTTTTTAGTTATATTATTTTATATACAGTACTGTATACTTATGTCAATTGTCATTAATTTCAATGCGGAACATTGAATATAGTCTATTGACGCATGACACCTTTAAAAAAGTAATAAAATGCTGAATACTTTTCCTTAGTTCTTGCATTTTCTTCACGTAGATGTGACTTGGCTGAAGTAAGTTAATGCAAAATGATAGAAAACATTTTAATAAGCGGCATTGTGGTGCTCTTTGCATGCATTTTCATTTACACAAGTGGTGTAATTATTTTATAGTTTTCAAATTTTTAATATGGTATTTTTGAAGTGGTTAGTTTATTTACTTCTGTTAGTACTTAGAATGTACTGATGTAGTTTGTTTTTTGTTTTTTTAACTTCTTGGGTTTATTACTTCACTACAACACCTTCAAAACTTTAACGCATTAGAAATCCTGTTTATTTAAACGTACAGTACCGTAGTGTACGTTTGCAAAATCATTTAATTCAACAACAGAAACGTGTTAATAAATTTCAACCTATACACTAGTTGTGACAATTTTAGGATTTTCTGTTGGAGATTTTGATCACAAATTTCAAGAGAAGTTCAAAGATAGCAAACGTTATAGCTTTTCGCATACAGGTGTGTCTGTCTGTATAAATAGCAAATGTTATAGCTTTTCGCATACAGGTGCGACACTTAAAGTGTCGCACCTGTAAATCCTTACAATTCGAGAAAAAAATATTTTTACTAGTGGCATGCCTAGACCCATGAGCGTCCAGTCAATGTAGAAAAAGGCGGCCTCTCTGTTAAAATTTTTATAACCTTATATTTACTTATTTTTTTATTTACAGTATTTATTTTTTACTCGTGACTGAAAAAAAAACAAAAAACAGAGACTTACGATGCCTCCTAAATGCATTGCACTTTTCTTTTTTTTTTTACTTGTACTACTGTTAACAAAAAAAAAAAAAAAAGTTATAGTTCTTCTCTCTGCGTCTCCCTTTAAGTGGCGCCCAGAGCACGTGCCATATCTGCCATATCCTATAGTTACATCACTGCTGTTAATACCAGACAGAAACTACACTTGGCTTTCACTTGTCAGATGTAAACTTGTTCAACTAGAACATGATGTATATTACTGCTGAAAATTTTTATCTATTGTGTATACGTCACGTTTCAGTCACGGTCATTATATAATTACTTATTAACTATTTAACTATCTATTTAATCATCTATTTAATAGTAATTATTTTAAAAAAACCATTACACGTGAGGATTTTATGAAAAAATAACTTTTAATGACATTTTTCAGTACCGGTTAGACTTTTAGTTGAACAGCAATATGGATCGCATCTATAAAATATTTAAAAACATACCTGTAAGAGGCGTTTTACTAGTTTTCGCAGGCACTCTGATGCACATATCTCTGGGAAATGGCTACACAGTGGGTAAAGTATTAAAAATCGTTTTTCCAAAATGCACTTCCGCGAGTCGATGATAACGATAACATCTAAAAACTTTTATTTCATTATTGAAAATTATAGGTAACATGATTCCGTACATAACTTCATATTTCCACATCTACGGACCCAATCCAAATATAACTACTGCAGATGTGATTTGGCTCGAAACTACAATCCTCACGTTTCAGGGATTTTTTATAAGTTTTGGTGGACTTATGAACAGTCTGGTTGATCCTCGAATTTCAATTTGTCTTGGAAGTTTAATAGCGAGGTAAAAGCAAAATAAAATACAACAAATAATATTTTTTTACTAAAATGTTTTTTTTAGTGGTGGTGTTGCAGTGTCTTATTTCTCTATAAAGCAGTCATTAACTCTTTTTTTATTCACATATGGATGTTTGTATGGTATGGGAGTAGGGATAGCTTATACAGCCCCTATACACATTTGCATGACTGTATGAAAATTGTCAGAAAATATAGATAGAATGTAATTTATTTTATTTATTTATTTTTTTATATAAATAGTGGTTTCCCAGAAACAAAGCACTAGTTACTGGATTTATAGTTGCTGGTTTGGGATTAGGAGGATTTATTTTCAGTCCAATACAAACTGAATATCTGAATCCTAATAATTCAAAAGCTGGTGAATTTGGGTAAAGATTCCACTTCCGGTTTCAATTATTTGTAATTTTTTTTTAATTTTTTTTAATTTCTTAAATATAATTTCAGATATTTTTCAGACATGAATTTAATTAACCGAATTCCCAGTCTCTTTCTATTACTAGCGGGAGCTATTGGAACTTTACAATTGACAAGTTGTTTGCTGTTTTGTCTTCACCGCAAAGATTTGTCTGAAGAATTAATATCAAATGAAGTAAAATAAAAATTTTAAATAAATTTCGCGGAAATATTTAATGCTTTATTTTTGACTGTTTAGATTGACAAACCGGAAGATAAAAACAATATGTCAATTATCCCGTCCTTGACACCAAAAGAAATGCTGTGCACTCGACATTTCTATATCCTGTGGTTTACTTTTTTATTAAACGGACAAATTGTTACTTTTTTAAATGCAATGTATAAGGTAATGATTAATAATGGAGCTACATTCTCGAACCAATTTTTTTTTTTTTTAGGCTTATGCGCAAACCTTTATACACGATGATAAATTCTTGGCTACTGTAGGATCGGTATCAGCATTATGCAATGCATTTGGTCGAATATTGTGGGGAATTATAATGGACAAATCAAATTATAAAGTTAGAAATATTTTATTATTATTATATAGTTGTTAAATCAGAAAAAAATAATTTTTTGGATAATTTTTTAAGACCTGTATGTTAACCATGACTGCAGTTTGCGTCGTTTTAACTGCAACAGTACCTTTGACCCCTTACGGTGGAAAAGCCATGTTCGCTATTTGGGTGTGGACAATTTTTATATTTATATCCGGCGGATTTTCAATTTTCCCTACTGCTACTGCACAGAAATTTGGATTAAAATATGCAGGAGTTAATTATGGATTAGTTTTTTCTAACACGGTACTTATAAGTTATAATATAATATAACGAAAGTCAGTTTACTGTATATGACATTATCTCATTTGTATGGTTCAGGTCATTGCATCGCCTTTGACTGCTGTTATTACACAAAATTTGGCGCTTATAATAGGATGGAATGGTTTATTTTTTTTATTTGCAGCGTGTCCAGGCATAGGTGAGTTTATTCCCATGTTTCATATAATGTTGACAATGACAATAATGCATACATACAATTTTTTTCAGGTTTTATACTTACTTTGTTATTTTAATTGTGGTTATGAAGTGTGTTCATCCTGTATAATTTTTTAAAAAGTATATAAAGTACCAAGCGTTTTGTTTCTTACAGAAGTCATGTGGTTAGTTTATAATTTAAGAGTACCATAAGGTACAATTTGGACAAAATTTAATATTTCTATTGCAATATACTGTACAGCAGTTGAACAATTGTAACCAGATGTCGAATTATACACTGCACGTTTCAAAGGGAATAATGTTTTCGTTGCATAGAAAAACACTTCAAATGTTTGATTTGAAGTGTTTACCTTGAGAAAAACGTGTACTGCAGAAAAAACATTAAGCTGAGTTCACACTTGTGCCAACTAAGTCTGCATTGTATGATTGTAGGTAATTTTGGCAGTAACTGCATTTGCAAAAGAACGAGCAAAACTTATATTGGCAGTAAGATGTTTATTCTCTGATCATTGAGACTGGAAGAATATGTGAGGTCATATTAGGTTTCCAAAAAGCTCATTGTTGCTTTCGGATAAATGTTAATTCATGTGAAAATGCAAACAGCTGCTACAGGTGGTGAACACAAGTGTGGCTTTTGCAAAAGACGCAATATTGCAACTAAATAGGCTTAAGCGTTTTATTAAATGAGTTTCTCATTAATATTTTTTTTCTGATCGTTGAATTGTCTTTGGCTGCAAGTATTACACAAAGTTTGAGGTTCAGGATTGGTTGGAACGGATTATTATTTATTTGCAGCTTGTCCAAGCATTGGTGAGGATATCCTTACCAAAATATCGTTACCGCATAATTATATAATTTTTTTTTCTATTTTAAGTTTTTACTTACCTTTTTATTATATTTTTAAATACTCATGTACAAATAAAAGTCAAATAAAAAACAAAAAAATATAATTACAACTTTAAACATATTTTCAACTTTTGAAATAAATTTCAAATTTCCCGCCTTTCACAAAATCCGAGCATAACAGGAAGTTAAATTAAACCATCTCGTGAGC